>PVJI01001269.1:0-133150 GCA_004026765.1 Micronycteris hirsuta
GGCAAGAAGGGGCTGGAGAGAAGTATTCCAAGTCATGAAAGGCAAGGACCTACATCCAAGAATACTCTATCCAGCAAAGCTATCATTTAGAATGGAAGGGCAGATAAAGTGCTTCTCAGATAAGGTCAAGTTCAAGGAGTTTATCATCACCCAGCCTTTATTATATGAAATGTTAAAGGGATTTATATAAGGCATGGAGTGATATCAACAGGGGAGTGGTAGAAGGAGAGAGGAGGAAAAAGTACAGAGAATAAGTAGCATAAATGGTAGGTAGAAAACAGACAGGGGGAGGTTAAGAATAGTATAGGAAATGTAGAAGACAAAGAACTTATGTGTATGACCTATGGACAAAAACTAAAGGGCGGGGAATGGGGGGGGGCATGGAGGGGAAGAAAGGGGGGGAAATGGGACAACCATAATAGCATAATCAATAAAATATATTTAAAAAATAAATAAAGCAACATGAGTAAGGATATGAAGTCTTTTGTAAGCAGGGAAGAAAGGGGAAAGGAAAATGGCAGAGAACTCAGCTGTACCTGGGAAAGGTGCCACTGCCAGTACAGATGTGTTTCTCTGTCTTGCTCCTTACCTGCCTCTCTTCTTCACTCCTCTAGTCTCCACTCTTCCCTTTGCCATCTAATTCAGACAGATCATTTAGAGTTTTATCAGGTATTTGTTCTTTACAGCTTGTAATATGATGTGGGGCGTTATTTCAAAGCCCACAATAAAGACGATGACCTAAGAAATGAATAAATTACCAGATTTTCACAGGGAACAGAGGGGAGATTATCAGCCCAGAAATTAGCTGTTTGTGACTATGTCCTAGCTTTCTAGTCTAGCTACAATGTCTCAACAATCTTGATTTTGACAAAACCACCAGCCATTAGGCATCTGCCCAATACATCATGAGAGTAAACGGTGACAAGAAGCATTAAATAATGTCAGAAGTCTTTTGTGTATGCCTATGTTTGTCATTCAACCTCAGCATACCAACACAAAAAATAAAAAATAAGTCAAATGATCACTTTGAGTTTTTCAGACTATGCAATTTATAATCCTACAAATGTAACATCAAATTGTTAAGTAAAGGATATGGCCTATTTATGAAAAGTTGTCTACTATGTCTTACAGTAATGTTGACGTTGTATAAGGCATGTAGACAAATTCTAAATACACCACATTTGAGCAGATATTAGCTGATAAATTTAGAGTTAGGTCCCTTTAGAGTCCAACTAGCAGCGGTAATTGTGTAAAGCCCCAGTGGCTCCCGGATATTGGATAAGGTCCATTTGGCTACAACCAATCAGAATTCATGGTACATCTGTTACTCAGCTCCCAAAGTCAACCCACTGGCCCAGATGGTATGCCTAAAAATTATGGATGGCATTTCGACACCAGATCTTTTAATAGGGAGGTCATTTGTATTCTTATATCTGGTCCATATAAGGCTTGAAAAAGCAAGCGTTTCCCTCTCACGTTACCAGTTTTTTAATCAAGTACAATGTACCATTCACTCTGTCGCTGAGCCAGACAGCTATCTTTGACAGCTGCTTCTCTCAACTCTAGGATGAAGCACAGGGGAGAAGTAATTTCAGGGTGGGTAAAAATAAAGGAAAGGGTACAGATAAAGGAGAGTGAAGAAAAGGTAGGAGTCAGCATAAGGGGTGAGGTTCAGGATTAAGGTCAAGCTCAGGAAAGTGTTGAGGTTAGGGAACAAGTGCAAATCTGGGAGGAAGGACCCCAGAATGCCTGTAGTTCCAGAGGAACCATGTCCAAACACCCTGCTCTGTCACGAGGCACCATAAATTTCATGACTGAACTTTTGACATAGGTGCTGGCATCACTGACCCCGAGTTTCAGTGATGTAGATATGTCGAGGTCCATTCACTGTTTTCTAGTAAATTGGATATCTACAAGCTCTCTCAGTGCCATACAGGACAGGGACTAAAAAAACAACCATCATGCATTAGTTTCTTTGGAGTTTTAAATTTTCCTTCTGAGCTGAATACAAATGAAGTGCTAAATTCTGCAGTCCTTCCATGCCTCTGAACTGACTCCCTTCTACAAAGTTCAATTAAATCTTCCCCAAATGTGATGATTCCAAAAACCTAATTTATGCGATCATTTGCACTGTGCAGCACCTTTTTCCCAAGAAACTTTAATTCCTTTGTAAACTCCCTTCCTCCATTACAAAGTTATGAAATGTTATGTAAATTTACTCAGATTTATCACAGAATGTGGCTGCCAGAGCATATAATCTTCAACTTCTGTACTGCTGAAGGGAAATAAATCATTCTAAATATACCAATGGCATTTGACTAAAGCATAAAACTAATATTAGCTAACAGACTATTTAAACTGTTGTCTCAAAAATTCTTACAGCCTAGTAACCTGAATGTCAAGTTTCAGACCAGAGTATAATTTTTTAACACAACATAGAAAACTGTGAAAAAGTAGATGTGTCACAAATCAAAATAAAACATTTAAAATATGTCCTTCTGTTAATGATTTTGACATTCTGTCCCCATTAATAACTTGTAGAAAGCTCTTTAAATTTCTCTTATCGAGTCAATGCACAGTTACTGAATATGATGAAATGACAAAAGTGCCATATTAAGGAACAAGACCAGACTTTTTACAAGCCAAAATAAATGAAAATATAAAAACAAAAAAGTAGTAGGCTTCTTCTTTGTATTTTTAATTGTCTTCATTATGATATTGAACATAATATTTAGGCAAAAAATACATTTTATATATTTTTTAAATACGTAATTATTTTATTTTTGCATTACCATTGAGTCTCCTTACATCCCCTCCTGCCAGCAATAACCACATTGTTGTCCATGTCCATGAGTCCTCTTTCTTTTTTGCTCAATCCCTCCACCCCCTAACCTCCCCCCACTAGCTGTCACCTCTTCTCCATCTATGAATTTGTCTCTGAAAAACATGCATTTTAAATAAGCTCTTAGCTGATTTTATACAAAGGGAAATAAATTGTGACACTTAATTTGTTGCCAAAAAGATAGTCTTTGTTCAGTAAAAAATAAATACTTTTGTGTGAACACAAATACTTTGTGTTTACGAAGTGCTGAGGGGTTAAAGACTTGGCCTTCCCTCACTTTCATGCATTCATCCCACAGAACATATTTGCAGCGCAACTAGAGATTTTTTTTTTTTTTTTTTTTTTTTTTTTTTGCCACATAGGAGGATCACATAGTATAAGACCACCCTGATCAAGATTTAGCCCGGCTGGTGTAGCTCAGTGGATTGAGCGCGGGCTGGGAACCAAAAGGTCCCGGTTCGATTCCCAGTCGGGGCACATGCCTGGGTTGCAGGCCAGGTCCCCAGTGAGGACCATGTGAGAGGCAACCATACATTGCTCTTTCTCCTTCCCTTCTCCTCTCTCTAAAAATAAATAAATAAAATCTTAAAAAAAAAAAGATTTAGCCCATAGGGTAAATCTTTTGAATTGACATTTCTCAATTTTCACCAATGGTAAACAACTCAAGTAATCTCAAAGTTAAATCTGAATTAACCTTAGTGTTTATTAACACGTCAATCCTCCAAGGAAGCTGGCATAATAGTTAGTATGTATTTAGTCCCTTTTGTAAAAATAATGGCTAGAGATAATATATCTTTATAAGGGTTCATACTATGTCACAATGATTCCAAATATCATTCCTTAATATTTCACTGTGTGGACCGATTCCTAGGCTATAGAAATGATGGAATATGTGTAATGTAATGGTATCCGTTCTCCTTCGATGGAGACAGACAGGAAACTTAAATGTTGACTTTAGTTCTTCTAGTGGCAGGGTGTTCAATGGAGAGTTTTACTCACAATGGTGAGTAAAAGGGCCTGCCTTGTCTTAGGAAATAGCTGTTGGAGAAGTAATAATAAAGCTGTTGTTTCTTTTTATTACCAGTTAATTGAAAAACAGAGGCTATGTGGTGCATTTGCATTTTCTACGGTACTGACAATGAAACGTGTTTATGAAAGATATTTCTTTTCAAGTTACAAAGGCCAATAGTACAGGTGCACTGGAGCCAAGTTTAAGAAAATAGAAGAAACTGCAGTTTGCTTAAGGACTATAGTGTTATTCAGGGGGACAGGAAATATGGCTGCTATTAGGAAGAAACTGAAATTACCATTTTAAATTGTGTTCAAATATTTAAAATTTATACACATGTATTTAAACAATGTGTGTAACAGAAGAGACGTTAGAGTAGCTTCACAGCATAAAAGTATAATTAATATTCATCCTCTTTATTTATTTTTATTGTTGTTCAAGTACAGTTGTCTCCATTTTCACCCCACCACACCCCCTGTCCCACCCATCCCTACCTCCCACCCTCGAACCCGCCCCCTTGGGCTTCGTCCATGTGTCCTTTATAGATGTTCTTGATGGCCCTTCCCTTATTTTCCCCTATTATCCCTTTCTCCCTCCCCTCTGGTTACTGTCAGATTGTCCTTTATTTCAATGTCTCTGGTTGTATTTTGCCTGCTTGTTTGTTTTGTTGGTTAGGTTCCACTTATAGGTGAGATCATATGGTATTTGTCTTTCACCGCCTGGCTTCTTTCACTTAGCATGATGCTCTCCAGTTCCATCCATGCTGTTGCAAAGCGTAGGAGCTCCCTATTTCCTTCTGTTGCCTCTTCTTTTATCTTAATATATCTATTTTTTCTACCAAGTGCTTAAGAAGGTATTAAACATGTTCCAATAAATAAATAAAACAATTAATAGCACTTTTCAGAGATAATAATATAAAATATATATATATGTATCTTTTCCTTACAGTGGATATTTATTATTAATTAAAGTAGGTAAAACTTTCTATAGGTTTATAACTTTTCATAATAAGAAAAACTAAACTGCAGAAACTTTGAGTTAATAAAAAATCCAGATGTCAGATTGTATATAAGTATATAAATAAGTTTCTATATGTCAGAATTACCATTTATAGAATAAAAATGGGGAAAAAACTGTTAACAGCCTCAAGTTAGACTAGCCCTACATGAACTATAAATCTTTAAAAAGTATATATTAAGAAGATATGAAGAATTGGAGATAAGGGTCATATTCTCAAAGACAAAAGTGAATATAATGAACATCGCAATTTGTTCAAAGTCATGTATAAAATGCACGAAATCCCAGGTGAATTGACGGGACACTAGTGGTAGATGGTGAGTAAGTAGCAGAGATGTCATAATATAACTATTCTCCACATTTATTTTATTTTTTTTAAGATTTATTTATTTATTTTTAGAGAGAGGGGAAGGGAGGGAGAAAGAGAGGGAGAGAAACAGCAGCGTATGGTTGCCTCTCACATGCCCCCCACTGGGGACCTGGCCCGAAACCCAGGCATGTGCCCTGACTGGGAATCGAACCGGGACCCTCTGGTTCCCAGCCCGCGCTCAATCCACTGAGCTACACAAGCCAGTGCTTCCACATTTATTTTTGTAAAGAGATAGGCAATTGCTATAAAATTGGGAAAGAACAATAAAGTAAGGCTTTTCTCACCAGATATTTTAAAACTGCAATAATTAAAGCAATCTGTTGCTATGGAAAAATAGACCAGCAGATCAAAATTAAATGGATAGCCCAGAAAACACACACACATGCACCCATGCACAGGCGTTCACAAATTAGCACAGCCAACACGTCAGTTACAATAGCTACATATTACACACTTTGCTACACACTTCACATGTATATTTAGAGTTATAATTTATAGAAGCATGCATATAGGCATACCTATATTCTCATATGTGTATATTATGTAAATTCATATAATAAATAAAATAGTAAGTATATGAGGAATTTATCTAAAGAAGTATTTAAATTTGGTAAATATGTAATGGCAGAATACCAAGCATTGGTAAAAAATTGGCTACTTCATAGATGCTATTAAAAATTAGGTTATATGAAAGTAAACTATTTAGAATTCTAACACCATTCTCTAAAAAGAATTCTTGTTAAATGAAAACAAACCCTAAAAATCTCACATATATTTGTTTATGTATTTATTTTGTCTAGATGAACTATTTAATAAATCTAGAAATATAGAAGCAAAATCTATTATAAACCAAAAGAATAAATTTTGCATTTAAAAATTACATTAAAAGTTCATATATTTTTAAAAATGCAAACAATAAATGTTTAGATCTGTAAATTGAGAAAGAGTTCATTACCAAGACACCAATAAGCAAATAAAGAAAACCTAGTATAATTTACAGAAGCATATGTATAATTAAAAATATGACATCCAGATTATTATTAATGAAATCACAGTTTAAAAGTCCAATACATGCACTAAATTTCTTCTAACCACATTAGCAAAGATTCTTAAATACTCATTAATACTAACAAGTAGCCACTGCCACTGATATTTTCATATGATAAAGATGAAAGTATGAATTGGTGCTAACTTGTAGAAATCAATTTGGAAAAGTATAGTTAAGAATCTTAAATATTTTTAATAGTATATCTGAGTTACGTACTTTTGAGCCAGTAATGTTACTTTAAGGAACACATCCTAAGAGATGTAAAATATACAAGTGTGTATGTTTAATATTTACCATAATTTTATATATATGCAAATTTTTTTTTAAATTCTGAAATTACTAAAACAGATATGGAAAGAAATATTATATATTTGAAGGCTTTTTTTATTCTATGAAGAACTGTTTATGATATAATGCTGAGCCAAAATAAGAGAATATAAGATTATATACATTTTACTAAAGTATAAAGGAAATGTTATTCCTATACATTTGATAAAGTGTGGACAAAGAAGCGGAAAGTCTATCAAATTGAAGAGACTCACTTCTCTGAAGTGGGGTATAGGTAGTTGTTTGTCCTTTGTAAACACTTCTATTTTCTAAATATTCCACAGCAAAGACTTATTACACTTTTAATAGAAAGTATTAAAATAAATATGGAAATTTTCAGAAGCATTCATCCAGCATCCAGATTCCAGCAAACAAGATGCACCTGCTCGCTGGCGGCGCTAACAGTCCAGTGAAGAAACCAACTTCCCGCAACAGGGAAAAGGAATGGGAAAGCCGTGGGTCAGCTGTCCTCTGAAGGGCCTGGGGAGGCCAGACCTGAGCTGAGTTTAACACACCATGAGCACAGGAAACTCTAAGGAGAGGGCTACTCCGCATAGGGCCCAGGAACACAGGCAGAGATGTTAACTTTGGGTCAAGGGCAGGTGAGCATCCCACTGAGAAATATACAAAGAAGGAAATGGTAAATACAACTACCAGAACCTCTATAGACAGAGCAGGACAGATGAGGGTGAAACGAAAGGGAACTAGTGAGACTCAAGAAAAATGGTGTAAAAGTTGACATGTTCAAGTTGAGCAATGGGAAAAGTAGCCTTAGCAGACACGAGTGAATGGGCTGCAGAGCTGCCCTGGATATGAGGTGTTCAGGATGCACCACCTGAGCTGGAGCAACCAGCTCTGCTGACTCATTGCCACTTACCTGCGTCTGTGATGTTAAGGGAACCACATGATCTTTCATCACACCTGGAATACATGCAAGTTGATGTGTGTTTATCGAGCTGCTACCAAATGGCCACATTGTATCAGGAGCCATACTTGCCCCATCAGTTTCCATTTGTATCACAAATACTCAAGAACATCAACTGGTTTAAAGTCTCTGTTTAGAAAACATGTCTAGAAGCATCTCATATTATACACAGTTCATATTCATTACTAAGGGTCATGAAGATGACTTTCCCTTCTTAAACTATTGGTGCAGATCTAATAGAATGGATTAAAATTGCAGGAATTGGAAGGATAATTAATCCTAAATCTGTACCAAAAAAAAAAAAAAATCTGCTCTTCACTCAAAAGGGAAAAGAGAAGCTCCCCATTTAAAAAAGAAATACCTGTTGTTGCTCGAACATCCCAACAATCTCATGCCTCTGCCCCTCCGCATGTGCTATTCAGGTACAGCTAAAGTTCTAATCTGCCTTAATGATGTAATTCAGAATTACCCCTCCATTTAATAAACTTCTACTCTACCTTCAAGATATAACACAAATCACCTCCTCTAAGAGCTCCCACAATACTTTGCACATAAAGTCTTTGTTATATCAAATTCCACAGGAGTCGGCTGATGAGTATCTTATCAATACACACCATGCAAAAGGCAGTGGAGTGAAGAGGTGAAGAGGGTGGGCTTCGTGGTCAGAAACGTGGAGTCAGGCCCGACTCCATCCCCTACTCTGTGCGCCACCTGTTTTCTCAACTGGCAGATAAGCAAGGGTTGCTACGCCATGGTCTCTTCATACTCAGCACTACCAGAGGTACCAGATCACGAAATTTTAGGCTTCCGTGGAATTTTAGACACCATCTAATTTAAATGTATCATATTTTCAGATGAAGGAATTCAAGCCCAAGAGGAAGAGTGTCTCAAACAAGGTCTAGTTGCTATTGAGAGTTCATCATTTGAAGATCACCAAGTAGCAGAGGCTTCCCTGTAGGGGCAGAGAAAGGTGATCATGGGGAAAAGAAGTGGTGATTTGGGGAAAAAAAAACAAAGAGAAATCATAACACAAGAGTCAACCAGGAAGTGGAATAAAAGCAACTCAAAATTTTGAGACTAGCATTAACAGTATTGCCTCCAAAAGAAAATGATACGTGTTTAAAAGAAGGTTTACTTAAACCCTCATTTAGTTTAGTTCTCTTAATTAGGCATTCAATTGTGCCCATGATATGTTCTCACTGGTTTTAGCATTTCACAGGGAAATTGTAGTTATAGCCAATATTTTGAGAAACCTGCATTTCCTAGAAATTCCACCCACATTTTCTGTACTGTTAGAACCATCGAAGGGGGAATCTAGTGTTGGTGTTATAATGGAACTCCCAGTTAGAAAAAAAAAATTAATCCATCCATGTATTTTCCTAACATCTTCATGCACTTAAAAAATTTCCCAACTTTTTTTTCTTCTTTGCATTTAAAACAACTACACTGCAAGGATGGGGATGTATGTCGAGGGGACACAGGAGACAATAGAAAGGGCTAGAACAAATTGCACACTCAATAAATAAAATAGTATTCGATTACAATCCAAACATAAATAAATATCCATGAGTCCTCAATGTTACAAATTATTGAATAAACAAATGATAGAGAATAAACAAAGCCCCCATGAAGAATTCCAAAGTATTGATTTACATACTGTCCTCCAGGAGGGAGAGAATGACACCCATTACTTCAGAGTGGACACATAGTGATGTCCTTCCGAAGAGGACAGGGAGGAAAGGAAGGGGAAAAATGACTGTAAAGTGGAGAAACCCGACCAGCACCACCTCCGTCACGTGATTAAGATCAACATCAGCGGTGATAAGTCACACGGGTAGTACACACCCGTGATCGGACGTGATGATGAGAACAACGCTTTAGCTCTGTGGTTTCCCCCACACCCATCAGAACAGCCTAGTCATGAGAAAAACGTCAGGCAGATGCCGTGGAGGGGCAGTCCACACAGTACTGGACAAGCACCCTCTCAAACAGTCGACGTCGTCTGAAACAAGGCAACTCTGAGAAGCCGACGTCACACACAAACCAACCAACCCTAAGGAGACGTGATGACTAATATGGTGTCCTATGTGGAATCCTGGAGCAGAAAAAGGATGTGAGGTAAATTCTAAGGAAGTCTAAATAAAACACGAACTCTATTTTAAATAGTCACTGTTTAAAAAAATAATTTTTGCTGTTCCCTATCTCTATTTGGGTAGAAAATTATGCATTTCACTCTGCTTGGAGACAAAGAGAGACACTCGTCAGAATACAAGATACTAAAATCCATGAAGATTAATAATAGTGTATAGTTATGGGTCCATTAATTGTGATAAATGTATCACAGTAATGCCACCCGTTAATAAAAGGAGAAACTGGGTATGAGGTATATGGGAACTCTTGTAACTTTTGCAACATTTCTGTACATCTAAATAGATCCTCGTATATAAGGTTTACTTAAAAAATTATAAAGGACTTCACTTAGTTTTGAAAATTATGTTAAAATTGTCTAAATAGCTAAGCTTGCTTCTTACCAAATTTCCACCCTTGGATGTTTTTTTTAAAATTTATTGTGAATATGTAGATGAACAGGGAGAGAATCAATCCTATTTCTCATCTTTTGGCTTGAGAACAGGGTTGCTGACATTTTAAGCAAAGAGGACTTATTCAAAAACAAAGCAAAATGACCCAATACTTTTGTACGTACCTGACCCTCAGACAACATGGACTATGGTATTGCCAGACTCTATGCATTCAATACATTAGGCAGGAGCTATTCTCCAGAGCACTGTAAATATATATGGTTGTAGAACATTTTAAAAAGCTGGTCTCACTACAAATCTAAAATAGACCATAAGATTGCAAGTATAAATGTAGTTTCACTGCAGTCTCTAAGGCACAGAAGAGGGAAAGACAGTAAAATCTACAAAATAATAAGACACGTTGAGATTACATTCTAGCCTAATAACTTTTCCTTTCGCCTGACACTTCCCCTCCTGATAGTTGAAAGGCATAGGGAATGAAATTTAATTGAAAACGGGAATTCCTGATGTGATTTAAATTCTCAATAGATGAGTGGATATATCAGGAAAATTGCACGAATCTTTTATGTTACTAAACATACCCAAAAAGTAAACCCCAGGTATATTATGTACAAGTTTCATATTATTAGGGAGCTGTAGTGAAGCATAACCCAAACCAAGCTCACAGAGAAGGACTTTCCCCTGCTCCTCTCGGAACAGTTTCCAGTAGACAATCCAAGAAAGAGATAATAAACCAGCTCATTTGTCATTTAGACAATAAGATACTGTACTTTTTAAATAAGTGATGAGTGCAGTTGAATTTATGAATATATTCTAAAGTTCTCTCCTTTTCAATAGAGGTCAAAATTGTCATGAGATTCTTGTGTTTCTCAAATGAATTAAATATGGAAGTTCTCTGATAAATTTTGAACATAGGGCACTTATTTAATCCTAGTTTAAAATTACTAATTTATTCCTTTACCTCAGAAAAAAAGGAATACTGAGTTACCTAGATGATTTGGCATAAAATAGTTTGGGGTAAAAAGTATCTATCAATAGTACTCCTAGTTATATTTTAGTAACTGGGAGTCCTAGCAGTCCGGGTCATGTCCCTTATCCCCAAGCAAGAGGCAGCAATATGGGCCCCTAGAGGGAAGGATTTCAAGGAATATAATGGTGTTTTCACACATACTTGAGCCTTATCCAATAATTCCCTGGCAAGAGCATCTGATTAAAGCCTTCATGCTTCATAATTAAAGTAAGAAGACTTTAACTTTCTCCCATTCTTTTTATTGCCTGACTCCACTCTGACTTTCAGGTGTACACTTAAAATCATTGTGCCAAGAGTCCTTTTCTCAACCTCTAAACTATGAAAACTCTCTCTCCCTCTCTCCCTCACCATTTTTCCATTTCAAATTCAGAATTGCATTTTCAATATTTATGTGATTCCTTAAAACCCTAAATTGGAATATTTCTGGTACTTGCCATGATAATGATGTAGCTGATACATACAAGCCTAGCTTTCTTACCATAAACAACCATAAAGTTAGACAAAATCTGAAGCAACTGTCTCCATAGATTAGACAAGAGGTAATGTGGGATTGTAATCTTTGAGCAAAGGGAAAATACAAGGTTAGTGCCATGTTGTTTGCCCTGGGTTTCTTCCTAGGAGTACCTTCCAAACTGGTGCATACAAAGATGGATTCCAAGCAGAGCTGAGTGGTCTTGGCGAGCTGGAAAATCTGGGACTGGGTATGGCTTTGCTGAAGGAAATTGAAATGTTGGAGCTTGGCGTCAGAGAGAGAAGAGCTAAAGAAAACATATGAGCTAGGGTCTGCATGGGGGTTTCCAGTGAGTTCTTGGCTGAGGGTTGGGCTCTTCCAATGCAGGGAGATGATCCGCAAGGCCACAGAGAGAGTCCTGGCTACAGAACTACCTGCTCAACTGAGAAATGGAAGTTTGTGTAGGGCTGGGCGATGGTAGAGACTTGGCCCAATCAGTGCGTTCATGGATCGGGAGACCCAGTATTGTTAAGAGTTCAGATATCAATTCTTACCAAATTTATCTGTAAGTTCATTTCAATCCTAATTAAAAACCCAGAAGGCAATTTTAGTGAAATTGGCAAGCTAATTCTAAGACTTATACGGAAACACAAAGAACCGAGAAAAGACAAACAACAATGTGGACGTAGAAGAAGGAAAAGGGAGGGCTAGGCCGCCAGATTCCAGGGCTGTCCAAGTAACCATCAAGTTTACAGTGACCGTTGTCATTGGCATGTAGGCAGACCCGCAGATCAATGGCAGAAACAAGAGTCCAGAAACAGATTCAGTTGTATAAAGTCGATTGATTTTCAGTAAGGCTTCGAAGCAGTCTCACTTGGCAAAATTTTTATTTCCAGCAAAGGCACTGGAATGACTAGGTGAATGAGTGAAAAAGCGTGGCCATTGACCTCTACCGCACATGAAATGTAAAATTTATTTAAAGTGCATCGTAGGTCTAAATGGGAAAGCTAATGTTGTAAAATTTGTTTGGAAATATGTGAGATTATCTTCATAATTTATAGTAAGAAAAGAATTTTAGGGGAAGAAAAAGAAGGTTACTACCTTTAAAAAATAAAGATCGTAAGCTAGACCTTGACAAAATTAAATAATTATCTTCATCACAAAACAGTATTAAGAAAATACAAAAGACAGACTTAAAGCTGAAGAAATATCTGTAACACCTATATTTAACAAAATACTTACTTCAGAATATACAGGGTCTGGCAGAAGTAAGGCTTGCTTGAGAGCGGTTGGTAGGATCTGCAAGTATCTCACATGAGATGGACAGCAATTTGAACATATCACCTAAAATGTCATATGGTGTGCTTGACTGTGATATTGTTATATTACAGAATTACATGCTCATGATTTTATAATAAAAGATTTTGCAATAAAAATAGGTAATATTTGTGCCCAACCCTGTATTTTTTATAAACTCCTAAAACTCAAAAAGAACACAACTACCGAATGTTTAAAGTTGTAAATAAGACTTGAACAGATGTTTTACAAATGTAGATGTGGGCACGGCTAATAAGCACATGACAAGAGAAACAAATGTAACATAAAACCACAACACAAAGAGACGCCACTTCACTTACAGCACCAAATGTTGCTTGAGGATACGAATCAACTTGTTGAAGTGTAAAATGTTACAGCACATTGGAAAACTATTTAGCAATTTCCTGTAAAGTTAGGCATACTCCTATTATACAACCCACCCATTTTCTCCTAGGTATTTACCCAAGAAAATAAAAATATATATCTACACAAGTTTTATAAAATGTTTATAGCAGTATTATTAATGATAGTCAGAAAAGGAAATAACTCAAATATTCAAAAATAGATACTATTTGTGGATACTATGTGTGGTGTCTGTGGTATCTGTGAGTATGGCAAATAGTGTCAGACTCATCCAATGAAATACCATGTGAGTAATAAAGAAAGAATAAATTACGGGTGCATGAAAATATGGATGAATCTTAAGAACATCGCACTAAGTGAAAGCAAAAGTTACTACACAAATGAATACAGGTTGCATGAGTCCATCTCAATGAAACTCCATGACAGGCTTAATGATCTGTTACTAGAAATCAGGACAGGGGTCGGCCACGAGGGCTGGAGGTTGATTAGGAGACATCTGAAAACTTTGTGGAATGATGGAAATTATTTCTGATCATGTGTTCTTCATCGTCAGACAGATTGTCTTACCTTGCTTCTTCTCTGAAAGTCCAGGAGTGTTCACAGTACTCAGTATATATTAAGTACCCAATAGACACGTGTTGAGTGAAGATTTTTTTTAAAGAAAGAAGGCTGGCTAATCTTTACTGTATATTGGAGTCTCCAGAGAAATCTGATGAGTTTATGTTCTTAGGGTTTGTGTATATAACTCCACACTTCTTTGTGCTCTTGGTCCTTAAGACTCTCATGGACCTAGACAGACCCTTGAACATCATGAAGATCGTCTTCAAAAGGGGTGTGTAGAAGTGATTTCACTTTCAAATGAATATAACCTTCGTTAAATGGCACAGAAAAGTTCATGACTAATGGCATTTAGTTTGATTATTGACAAAGTAATTAGGATTCTTGAAGAATAATTAAACTGATAGAGATGTTCTAATTGGTCAAGGGGTCAACATTTATAATTAATGGAAAATTATAATATTTACAAAATGACATATTCCAGAATCAAAAGTGATCATTCTAATTATTTTGAAGAGATTTTAAATGAAAGCTTAAGCAACCAGTAATGATGAGACACTTATGTACATATATATGCTTAAAATTTGCTCTGCTTATTTTAGTTTAAGATGCTTGATCTTTAAATATTACATTTTCAATTAACAAAGTCATTCTAGTCTTGATGGAGTTTATTTTTTTTAAAAATCTAAGAGACTATTCCACCAGTACCAAAGTCCTGAACTAAATGTCAAATTTTTATTACTTTGAATATTGGTGACATGTCATATGAATTTTTATTATAGAGATCAAGAATATCTTGATTATTTATGCTAATTTTCATTTTCTTTTTATGTGACCTTTATAAACCCATTATGTTATAACCTTATGCATTAAATAAGAAAACTATGAAAATATCAATCTTATTTATGAAGAAACTCAAACACAGAGGTTATCTGAGCTACCTGAAGCTACAGAACTATCTTAATGACAAAAAGCAGGTACAGAGCATGAATTTTCATGTTCCCAGTTGAGAGTTCTTTCCACCAAAGCGTAGTGCTCAGTGCTTCTAGGGTAACATAACCCCATGCACATTCTAGTTTTTGCAATATCAGTGACTCCGTAACTGAGATTAAAGTCATTTTGACTAAACATGCTCTTTCTTTTCTCTCAACTCAAGATGACTTTAATCATCACATCCTTTTCAAAACATTTTTGTTGAGAGTTATTGCATTAAATTTTCTTTCTCTTCACCATAATTGTCTCAGGAATAAGAAAGACATGAAAGATGCACTCTGACCACGCTCCTGTCCATGCTTCCAGTCCAGTGTTTCCAATCAATGTACTTGAATGCAGATTTCCTCTTTGTCTGTGATGCGCCCCTCCAGCTGCCTTCATAGGACCGGTGCCGCTCCATCCGCAGTGAGGGCTCAGCTCACAAGCAAAGCTGCAGTAACTATGAACCATTATGTGGTAGACACCTTGAAAAGAAGAAACTTGATTATAAAAACACATATAGATGGTGCAAACGTGAAAAAGAAATGAGGCATATTTAACAAAAACACAATGGTAGTAGGAAATATTGACATACATGGCCCTACAAAAGTAAGCAAAATAGGAAAAGAACAGTAGGATATCTGAGTATATATTAATAAAAATTGAATAGAGGCTTATCCATGGCTCATGACCTAAGAAAAATTAAAATAGGGAAAAAGCAAATAAAAGTATTTCAAAGTAGACTCCAATTTCTTGATATAGAAGGAGTTTAAATTCGGGGCTTGGTATAGTTATTAGTGTTGGTTACCAAATATCTCTCATTTTCTTCCTCTGGAAAATAGTTTTCTTGTATTCCCCTTCCATCTATAAGTTAGGTGTGGCCATGTGACACTTTGGCCAATAAAATACATTTCACGTTCGGGTGGACACTTGAAAGCACGGTACACGTTTCTTCTCGTTCCCTTTTCCTGCCTTGATAATCATGGAAACTCGGAAACAGCGGCAGTCTACACGTGTGTTCCTGTGTGGACAGTGATATGAGCAAATAAAACTTTGTTATGTCCCTGAGATTTGGGGGGGTGTTTTTCCCATGGGTTAGCCTTTATGTATCTCGACCAAGGCAGCGACACACGAGTAGTCATTGAAATGAAGCTAACACAAAGGTGATACAATTGAACAAACCCGTAAACCCCTGAAGTTGGCCATGGCTGTTGATCACGCACTACCTTTTGCTGTTGGAGATCTGGTTTCTGAAGTTAGTGTATATAAATATCACCTGAGTAGTTTATAAAATATTCCCTGGCCACAACTGAGGAGATTACATTTGTAGGTTTGAGGTGAGTCTTAGTATCAACTACTTAGCTAATAGACTCTCTCTGAGACAGGTGATCTGAAAATACCTCATTTGAAAAATTCTAGGTTAGAGAATTGGGTTTATTGTTTTACATATAAATTATTTTCATTATGCTTTATCATAAAGCTTGACTTGTTCCCAGAGGAAATATACAGATATGAAGTGAACAACATGTGTTCTCAACTGCTTTAATTAAAAGAGTGGCATGCAAATTTCAGTGCTATTAACAAAAACAAAATGGATTTGCTTTTCTGGATAATTGAATTTGTTAAAACTACAGTGCTTTTCTCCCATGGCTTAACTCTATGAATTCTGCATCATTTTCATTTTATAGGTACTGGAGTGTATTGTGAATTACTTTAGAGCAAGAAAATGGCTTAATGTTTTACTTTTAGGTGGGGTTTTTTTCATTCTAGCACTAAGCACAAAAACTGGCATACAACAGGTGCAAAATAAAAATGTGGCATATTAAACTAGCTTGACATCAATCTTCTCCATACTTTCCGTCAGTATTTTCCTTTGAAAATACTTTCAAAGGAAAGTATTTTATTTTATGGTGGTAGATACCTCTATAAGACAGAAATATTTCTAAGCGTGTCCTATTTCAAGGAATGAGCACCTTCCCCCAATACACATATTTTCGAGGTATCTTTGTTTGCTTTGTTTAGCAGTTGCAATGGTTTCCAGGCAGACACATCTGCTCCTGTTCGAAGACCTACGAATAAGATGTGTGTCTTGGTGACACCCTTCAGTGGGAGTACCGATGGTCTCTATAATGCCCACCTGACTTTCCTACGAGCTGTTTTTATTTATTTGTATGTTTACTCTTTAAACATGTATTTTGTCATCTGTAGTATGCTGATTATGTAAAAGATAAAACATGGAAAATAGAGCTCCCAAAGGAATTGCTCCCCAGACTGTCATGATACAAACAAAAATAGTCATAAGGGAAACAATCATCCTGACAGGTGTGGCTCAGTTGGTTAGGCATTGTCCTGTCAAGCAGAGGGTTGCTGGTTCGATTCTTGGTCAGGACATATGCCTGAGTTGCGGGTTACATCGTTGGTCAGCGCACAGACCAGAGGTGACCGATCCATGTTCCTCTTTCACAGCGATGTCTCTTTCCCTCTCTTCCTCCCTTTCCCTTCTAAAAGTTATTAAATAAAGTCTTTAAAAAATAATCTTAACGCAAGACAATAATGTAGTCAGTTTTCAAGAGGGTCCCCAGTGATCTCCACCTCCGGGTTTTCAGACCTTACCGTAGTCCTTGCCCAGCCCATACTGAATGGGGGTTATGTGTGTTACCAATAAGATACGAAAGAGGTAACGGCATGTGACTTCTGAGGTTTAGTCTGAAGGGCATGGCAGGTTCTCCTTCGTTCTTTTTTGGACCACTTACTCTGGAGGAAACCAGTTACCTGTTGTGAAAACGCTCAAGCAGCCCCAGAGCAGGGTCCTGTAGAAAGAAACTCAGGCCTCCTGCCAGCAGACAACATGGGCCTGCCAGCCGTTCTGGGGAGCTAGTGCGGAAGCCCATCCTCTGGGTCCCTTGGAGCTGACTTCCTGACTGCAGCTGCGTAGGAGACCCCCAGACAGAATCGCCTCTAGCCACTCCAGAATCCCTGACCCATAAAAACTGTGAGATGGTAAATGTTTTTGTCATTTTAAATCAGTAAGCTTTGGGGCAAGGTTTGGCAGCAATAAATAACTAAATAATAAGCAAAACCTTTTCTAAGAAAAATGCAAGGTACTGTGGGGGTTACAAGGCAATGTTTCACTTAAAATACAGCATTTGAGTGAAACCTTGAAAAATGATACAATTTAGAAATGCAGAGATTTCTAATACCTGCTGTTTAAGACCTTCTTTTTTAATTTTTTTAATATGTTTTATTGATTGTGCTATTGCAATTGTCCCAATTTTTCCCCTTTGTCTCCCTCCACCTGGTAACCCCCACCCCATCTGGCAATCCCCCCCTTTAGTTCATGTCCATGGGTCATGCATGTAAGTTCTTCAGCTACTCCATTTCCTATACTGTTCTTAACATCCCCCTGTCTATTCTGTACCTACCAATCTGTACTTCTTTTTTTTAAATCATTTTATTGTTGCTCAATTACAATTGTCTGCATTTCCGCCCCTACTATTCCCCCCACCCCAGCCAAACTCACCTCCCTCCCTTGTTTAAGACTTTCATTAAAATATCTTTCAAAATATCTCTCATATTTTTCAAGGTTAACATATCCTTAAGTATTGTAATCATTTTGGGGGGATGATAAATATAATTCTTGGATACATAAGTGGTAACTAGTTATTGCTGGTCTCTAGAAAAGCTCTTGGTTATGTATATTCGTCTATGGGTGTTTTATGTTAAATTTCATTCTGCTCTATTGCTATGAGTCTAGCCGGCACAGAAAGGCTTAACTGGTGGTTTATGTTAAACAGAACTCTGCTCTGTTGCTTTAAGAGCTTACCAAGGGCTGAGTGACTCCAATGGGGCAGGTTGTGAAGAGAGGTTGGACAGGCAGAGAGGAGCAGGTCAGGAGCACCTCACAGGCCCAGGTTAGGAACTGGTGTGGTTTTGTTTGTTTCCCTGACTTTAACTCCCCTTCCATCACACTCTATTAGCAATGAGCAAGCAGTACATTGTTGTAGATACGTGGACAGGTATGAGAGATGGAGAGGGATTTTTTATGACACTGGGTCTCTGGGAAAGGGCAAGGTTGCTCTGGGTGTGACTCTCAAGACCTGTGCTGTGCACATCGCCCCCTTCTTGACGGGTCCTCGGTAAACAAACTGGGCACCCTTCAAAGTCAATGTGATAGGGGGGCGTTTTGGTCAGGGTCATCTTTGGACGTCTTTGGGTTTCATCCTCCAGGGAATGATCATTTTGTGAAAATGGACTGACGTGTGTATTTGTCTCCTCAATACGACTGTAAAGAAACAGTTCCTAATTTGATCGTCATCATCATCATCACCACCATCATCATCACCATCATCACCATCATCATCATCTTCACCATCATCAATCATCATCATGGGGGAGCATTGGCAACTGCCGTAGTAGTGTTAACGGAGGCTCTGTGTGCATTATTTTCACAGAGTATCTCATTTAATTCTCACAAGGAACCTTTGTTCCAAGGGATTTTAGCATTTCCAATTTATAGATAACAATCTGAAATATTAAATAAGTTGGCTAAAATCTCACAGAAGAGTTGGGGCTGGAATTTGAACCTGGTCCATCTGAATTCAGTGCCCATATGCTGAACACTGATGACCCAGCCACAGAAGGGTCAGGAGTAGCTTATCACTTAAATGATACAACTATTTAAATGTTCCCAGTATCATGCCCAACATTTATTAGCTACTCCCTTCATGTTAGTTTTCTCCCAGTCTCTCTCTTCCTCTCTCTCTTTCTCTCTCTCTTTCTCTCTCAGGATGGGAAAAAATGCTATTAAAACAAACAAAAACTTGCCCCAGTTCCACATTCAAGGGATATGTGCAATTCAAAGGCAGGTGCTTTGGAATAGAAAAGCTTTCCGTGGGTAATTTGGATGTACAAAATAAGTACAGAGCCTGATTCCTGATGGGGATTCAGAGTTAAATTTATCTGTAATGGATTTTGAAATTTGGAAGCTCCAGATGGCAACCCAGGAGGGTGGGGTGAGAACCTCCACAGATATGCCAGGAGAAGAGCCATGTGTGACTTGTCTGAGGCAAAGCAGGGAGGGTCACGGAAGGTCGCGAAGAAGACCGTGACCACTAAGGGTGAAAACTGGGCAGATAGAAAATCCAGGAGATCAGAATAACCAAGGAGCATTTTGAGAGAGTTACTGTCTATTATTCAAGACAAAGTTGTCTCCAATTCTGAAGTATCAGAAAGGTTCCTTGATCCTCCTGCCACTGTTGGTGACACCGGAGCCTTTAGTAAGATTAGTTACAGGCAAAGGCTTTAGGCAGTTAAGAGTTTTCTCTGAGGCATCAAGGAGGATGGGCGGCCCCTTTGTGGAAGGTGACATGCATTGAGGAAAAACGATGCCCTAGAGCTAAGAGTAAAATTCAGGGACTTAGTGACAGTAGAAAATCTAGCTTCACTGTAGACTGTCCTGGAGGAGGCAGGTGCCCGGCTTTTCTCACCAAGCTAAAGGAAAGTGACCTTTTGTGTCAGAGTGAAAGGAGAGTCCAATCCTGCTAGTTCCCCGAAAGCAGATTCTTCAGAGGCAGGGTACAAGATCAGCGTCATGCTGTCCCCACACATTGCCGAGGTCTGGGCCAGCACGCAGGGCACCCACCATAGACCGCTAGAGGATGGATAGGTGCTTGGCAGCCTTGAAGGAGGTGGGGTGAAAGATTTTGTTAAGGTGAGTCTCCCGGGAATCATGAACCTGATTCCACACTGGGTCTAAATGACTGTTTCCCACAAGCAGTGGCAGATGCTTCTTCTTTCTTTTCCCCTCATCCTCTAGGGCAGCTCGTAAGTGGAACAGCTTACTGAGCCTGAGGCGAACAGAACCATGCATATCAATAAGACCCTTGATCCTTCTCAGGGAAGGCAAGGTGAGGAGGCGGCCCCCAGCTCTTTGACAGACAAGGGGCCATTGTGGTGGTGCGCTTTTTAACCTGTTCCATAGAGACAGCAAGCACAAACTGCCATGATTCCACTAGTTAATGAATGCTTTAGGAATCTGTCCATTGTAAAAATACACTTAAGATTAGTCAGTCAATTATCTCTTCTAGTGACGTTTCCTCCTGTTTTTTAATTGCCCTCATTTAACTGAGACCATGTGGAAAACATATGATTAATCATTGGATTTAAAATCCTCATTGGATTGTACAGATAGGTCAAGAAAGGAAAGAACTATTCCTGATTATGAGACAAGCATGTCACTTTTGCCCACCCTTGCCCATGACAGACCGGTGATTACTGTGGCTGTCCTTGCTGAGCCTGGACTCAGCTTCAGAATCTTACCTGACCTAGGAAACATGGAAAACAGTAGCAATCTACCAGTTCCCATTGGCTGAAATAACTAAGCAACTTTAAACTAATAGAAGAAGAACCTGATTTAGGATGGGGAAAACCAAGTTATAAACTTATTTCTTTTAGTATGTAGCAGTGACTTTAGGCAAATTATTTAATCTCACTTGGTTTACATTCATTGTCTTTAAATGAAAGACTTCAGTAAAATTATGTCACATGAACATTTGCATTGTGCAAATTCAACTCCATATACTGTGCATATAAAAAGAACAGCAAAAATAATAGTTTTCTTTCACATTGGTCTCAAATGAATATAAAGTACTTCATCTGATATGCAACCAAAGCAATGGTGATTTTTTTCAATGTACAATAGTACGAAAACCTAGTTGGATTGGCCTCACGAGGAAAGTGCAGGAAACCAAATAATTTATGCTACCTTTCGTGAACTTGCAAAGAGATTTTTAAAGAGCATTTATGACTCTACACAATTCTTGCCTGGTGTGCTGATCTTAGCTGTAACACCATTTTAGGAAAGGCCCCACTCCAGCGAATGCCAGAGCTGGTGAGTGGTTGTGAGGTGAAGTGAGCAAGAGGGTCAAGAAAACCTTTGGAGCTATAACGGCGGTAGTGGTGGTGAGAGGAAACCCAGGGAACTCTGTGTGCAAGCAGACAATGATGTTTTCCAATGAGAAATCATGATGTATCCTTACCACCCAATCGCTGTTATGTTTGGTTTTCTTTTGCATTAAGAAGTGATCTGTCTCCTTAGGAATGCTCGCATTTTCACACATCCGTGACATCCTGGAGAATACTCGTGGCAGAGTCTCACCAGAATCCAATCCTTTCCGAGATTAAAGGTGACACTGAGGAAGGGTGGAAAGGAGTTGGAGGCGGGTGTGGGCTCCCAAAGACTTGGCTGTGGTGTGTGAAAACAACGGATGGTCCAGGAGAACTTGTACAAGAGAGAAAACGCAGACAGACTGACGTCTCAGCACCTGCAGCAAGAAGAGAAGAATGGGACAGCTGAACAATCCCAGGCCGGGGAGGTGACAAGGAGTGGGACTGTGGAAAACTCAGCCAGGGAATAGCTTAGGAGAAATGGAGATCCTCACTTGGCCATTAAGGATAAAACATCATCCAGACCACTCGCCTCCCAGACGATGGAAGAGGTCTTAGGACTGATTGCCAAGGAGCAGTGAGATCTAGAAAGAAAATGGAATGTTGACCTCAAGATGGAATCGGCCAGAAAACAGCAGCACAGACAGGGTCAGAAGGCCCAGGTAGCTTGGATTCATCAGGCAAACCCAAAATACAGTTCTGGGGTCTATAATCAAGGGTGGGTGGACGGTGAAAACACTCCCACTTTCTGGTTACAAGGAGTAGGTATTTTGTGTTGATGACAATCAACTTTCAGTATTTTTTAAGCTTCCTCATGTATAAAGTGCTGGTTGGCTGCCCTCTCAATGCCCATCCAAAGGTTGGAAAACAATATTAGGAAGGAGAGAAATCAAGGAATATTAGTCAAAGAAACTTTTAACATATAGCAAGAAAAGTAACAGGGGATCTGAATAAGGGGAAGCTGTCTCCATCTCCTGAAATGGCTGTCATTTTTTTAAAGATACATATTCCTTAGCAGAAAGGTGTGCGTTGGGGCAGGGAGGGGGTGTTTTGTTTTGTGATGCTATTGATCTTTTAAAGTGGTGCTCTGAGTCCTTTTTCCAATGGCATAGCTTAAACATGTTGAAAGGCATAAATTTATCTCATGTCCTAGCAATTCTTTTTCATTTTCAAGCCCTCTTTCAGTTCTGGTTTTTCATTATCATATTAGAAAATTTCAAGTAGACTTAAGTTACCTCAAAGGAGAATTTATATCTTTTGACTGTTTTACACACACGTTCATCCTCTTTCTCTGCTTTTATGATTACTGTTGCAAAGAAATTAAAGAGATTTGGCAGAAACTCTAACTATATCTCTGTGGTGATCTATCAAATTTATGCCCAGATGAAAATGCGGGAAAGCATGTTCTAGAAATTTAAATTATATTAGGCCATTTTTAATGTCTATATATACTTTTTATCTTTCTGAAATCTTGTCTCTCTTTCAGTAATTCTTCTAACACCACATTTCATAATGCTATTCACAGATTTCACAGAATATGTTTTTCAATTTGCATGAATAGTTCTGTGGCAAAAGAGGTACAGACAGGAGGAGCCTGAAAAATATTCCTCCCTTTGAAGACTAGTTTTAATGTATCATTTAATAATTCATTTAAAGATGTATGCGTAGAGAGAGCCAGCGTTCCCCGGTCTCATTCTGTCTATTATCTGAGATTCCTGTAGATGTACATAGTCCTGCTTTCAGGTGTTCCACAGACTGAGTTACATCCATTTCCATTAAGTCACAGTGTCCAGGAGCCGTGAATGGACACACAACGAACGGGCACATAACCACACAGACCCTGCACAAGAAACCTGCTCCTCCACCTTCCTGCAGCTCCTTGCGCTCAACATTTAAAGCCGCGTGACTCATTCCTATTGCTTAGGTACCAGATATGAGGGCCCTCTTCACCAGTATGGTGACAGTCGAGAATGAATAACAGCAATAAAACAACTTGGCCATAATTATCTTATATCTAAATATAACAGTAGCCAAAGTACCTTCTAAAATATCTAAAAGAGGCATTTATTTAGTTGACATTTACCACAACAGTTTTTAAACTATATAAGACTACTAAAAATTGCACATTATTGGGACACTATTCTGGTTTAGTGTGGCCTTCTCAGGGATTTCGTAATCTGCATTTTTACAGGTGTTCCAGGTGATTATTCAGACTATTTTTGAAAATCAACTTGAGAAACTCTGACTCATTTGAACACCTCATAAGAGACAATTATGTTACTTTTCAGGCTTCACTTTTTTAGAATATTTTCTTACTTCTTAGACACCAGCATAATCCAATTACCTTACAAGGAGAGAACTCTATGGAAACTTACCCCAAAATAAATGAAAATGAAGGATAGAATATAAAATATTTTTCTAAAGACTATGCCCAATTTTCTTTTGGTCTTCCATCTGATATCTTTTAATTTTTTTTTTTTGAGATCTCTAAATTAGCATTTTTTAAAAATAAAATATTTCAAGGCATTTTTATTGAAGGAAGTTTTCCAAATAATTTTTAAATGATCTCATTGTTTTTAACTGTCATGGAACAGGGAAATAACCTCAATGCCATATAAATCTTTTATTTCATTTTCCCCACATTCATTAGCAGGTGATTTCTGTGCAGAATTCCTGAAAAAGGAAATATTATGCTCATTTTTATCTGTTCTACTGCACATCAAAAGCCTCCCATGCTTACATTCTATTGTATTTTTGAGCAAGTACGTGAACTAATAACAATGGTATTGCTTAACGTAGGGTGGTGGTGACAGTAATTAATATTTTTGGAGCAATTACTACCTAAGGCACCATGTTAATCATGTGTGTGCATTATCTAAAGTATTTATCACAACAATCTCATACGGAAATTAAAACTTCGTTGTAGCTTACAGCTGAAGAAACCAAGGCTTCGGGACAAGATCACCATGGCCGTGCCCACGGAGGTTACAAATGACACCACATGGACATGAATTTGGGGCCATCTGCTCCAATGCCCATTTTAACCACACTGTGGTCCATCTGCCGGCACTAAAATACTTGTTGATGCAGAAACTCTGTTTCATACTGTACCTAAAGACATCATGTCCAATGTCTTCAGCAGATAAAATCTGCCAGAAATGGTTCCATGAGTTTGATTTCGTTCCAATGTTGATTGCTCACACAGCATCCCCAAAACATGTTATAGAAATTATTGTCCTCAGCCGTCTTTAGTAAGTATATTTTTCAAATGTTTCTGGGGGAAGTATTTAATCAGTGGGGAGGAGGCAAACGTCTCACTTGCTTGTCTTCACGTCACTGGCTCACATACCTCCTACGTGACATCACTGAGCTCATTACCCGGGGACACAGAGGTAATCTGAGAAAGAGGCAGCCATCGGGAAGGTCTCTCACCCCACCACAAATGAATCTCTTCCTCTTTCCCTAAAATTGAGCAACAAAAGCCAAATCTTCTTATTTCATTCTGGAGGCAAATCTTAAAATTGAAAAACCACAGAATTCTGAAATACGAATAGCAGGTGTTGTCACATCTCCGCTGGGGACAGATTTCCAAGGGTAGAAGGCAGGCTAATGTGACTGGGGAAATTACATGAAAGAATACGGAAAGAGAAGGATTTTATCTAGTTCACCAGGTACCTGGGTCCCCTTTGCTTGATCTCTCAGAGCAGTTTCTGATCTGTTACCTCCATGAAGGAATTCAGTACTTGTATGTTACCAGCTTAGTCCCTTGGGTTTTACCAAAGACTATGAAAGAAACGGGCACGTGTTTCTCTACACTGTATATTTAGATCTTTTTGCTTATTATGGTAGGATTCTTTTAAATCACAATATCAATGTCTTTATAAAAGATACAGCTCAGTGGATACTTGTGTCAATTAAGGATGAAGACAATTTGTCTTTGACTTCTTTTCTATCAAATGAAAAGTATATAGTGATGAAATACATTTATATTTCTATTCAGACTCCTGGACTATCAGAATATGTAACATGTTGTATCCTATCTTTCTTGTGCAATTATCTGTCCCCATCTAACACTTTTAATGGCATATCTTTACTTTAACTGATCTGTGTTAACCATACCCATTTTTTCTAAGTTATTTGAAATTCTTTGGAAATTTGGGTGTGTATATATGCCTACACATGTGTGTATGTGTATGTAGAATTTTCACATAAAGTTATGTGACAAGACAAGTCCGTGTATAACATAAAATAAATATTTGAGACAAATGCAAAACATTCAGTTACACAGATAGATGTGTCTAGTAGTTACCATGGAGATATTCTAGGTACATTACAACATAACAGGCAAGAAGAGATAAAGGCCAGCAGGGAGACAGAGGCACTCACTAATTAACAGAATTCCTTTATGTTTTGTCTTTGTGTCTTAGAATATGTACAATTTGGTGCAATTTAGAATGTATAAACAATTGCCAAGTAATCTGTTATTTTGTATTTGTATGTCAAAATGCAATAGTAGTGGTAATGATTTGAGGAAAATCCTTTAACTTTGTCCTTAGCCATTACTTTTTCATCACTAGTTGTAAAATGGATGATCAGAATTTATAATGATGATCATTTTTCTTGATAGATTATAATTATACCAGGGTAACAATAAAGAAAGAACGTGTTCTTTATGTCTGAAGACTTCCTTCTTTTCTCCCTTGTAACTCATGTGTAACTTTACTATTAAGCTGTGGCATTCTATGCCTCAGAGAAGATGAAAATACTGCTATTTGGATGGCTTCATTTTTTATTATTTCATATAAATTGAACTCATTTTCCCAATCTCTGAAGAATATTCTTTTAATATGTGTGTTATGCTTTTATTTGTATCACAGTTTAAGAGAGAGGCCTTTGGACATACAGAATGAGTCTCAGATACTTTATCTGAAAGTTGTTTTTATTCTCATCTGCGATTTCACGTGATTGCGTACCGAGGAGGACACACAATCTAACAAAATTTCACCCACTGCAGCCTAACCGCAGGAGCCCCACTTTCCCAAGGTTTCATTGCTCATGCCTTTGCTTTCTGCTGTTGCAGTTACCTATGGTCAACTACGATCTAAAAATACTGCATGAACAATTCCAGAAGTAAACAATTCATAGGTTTTGAATCGCAGGCCATTCTGAGTATGTGATGAGACCATGCGCTGCCCAACGCTGTCCCACCTGGAACGTGAACCATCCCTTTGCCCAGCATCCCCGTGCTGTATATTCCACCCACCCCGAGTCATGTGGTAGCCATATTGTCAGAGAGTCAACAGCAGCCCAACACCTGTCTCAGTGCCCATGCCGTGCGTCTCCCTTCCCTTCATCCCACACGCATGGAATCCGCTCAGATCATCCCAAGAAGTATGAGAAGAGTACACCGAGATATTTGGGCTATGGGATGACATTTAACTCATGGCAGAATATTGTTATAATTCTTTTATTTCATTAATACTTGTGGTTTCTCTATTACGATGCCTAATTTATAAATAAGCTTTGTCATAGTGGGTTGGACAAAAGGTCTGTTCAGGTTTTTCCTATAAAATAAAAGACACGTTTTTCATGTTCACCAATAACTTTGTTGATTTGGATATTTTGAGTATGCTGGCTCTCTCCCACCCTTGGCTTCTAGTGGGTAGAGGCCAGGGGTGTTGCTAAACATATTCCAGTGCATAAAACTGCCCCACAGCAAAGAATTATTTGGCTAAAATGTCAATAGTAGCAGGAAACTTTGCAAACCACTTTTGACACATTCGATCAGTCACAGCACCTTCTGCACATACTGCACAAATCTTTCTTTGTGTTTCAGTTGCCTTTTTACCTTTCCTGAAATAATAAAGCATAATACACTGAAAAGGTTGCATATTTTCTTCCATCTTCCATATTAAAATGGCTGCACAAGAATTCACCAATTTTGATAAGCTTTTTAAATGCATACTGATATGACAGCTGTCACAATTTAACAAAACTGTTTTGAATGAAGTTAAAGACAACTAAGCACTACTAGAGCCAACCATACAGAAAAAACTAAATGCTCTTTCTGTCCAACCCATAGTTATGTATGTATTTTTAAAAAGTAGGATATATAAGATTCAGTACTATCTGCAGTTTCAGGTATTCACTGGGGGTCTTGGAACATTCAAGTCAAGATAAAGGAAAGCTACTGTAATTAGGGTTTAATCTTTCCAGTAATAGAATATATGTAGCTCATAGTAATGTTAATCTTGATCTTGAAGACCCTTGCACTGTAATCTTTAGAACTCCAGCTCCTTTGAGATCCATTCTAACTCATGCAGAGTCCTAGTCGAAAAGAGATGTTTTTAAAGCTGCCCACTTCACTGTCTCAGCCAATGTCTTGCTCATGACCTTAGATGAATTTCCTCTGCTTCATGGAGGAAATGGGGTTTTCAACTGCTTCATGAAGTCTCTTTTCAGTTACAACCAATACACAGGATCATGTTTTTTTACCTACCAATGGTGAGACCCTATTCAAGATCCATAGTTGATTCCAGAACACATTTTTTTACCACAGCCCTCATTGTATCCACTCATGTAGCCATAGGTTACCGTGGTTTCCTTGCTGAGAGAGGCAGTTTGAGATGCCACACAATTAATGGTGGCACACTTCAGGATTTGTAAAATAAGCTAAAAGCCAAAGGGATTAATGTATGTGGCTAATGCCATAAAATTCCAAGACTGGAATATTTTTCAATATTGTTCATGATTAAATAATTTCTTCAAAATGAAAGTTTAAAATCACTTAAAAATCTAGTATATTCTTTTAGAAGTCATCATTTTAGAAAAGCTTGCTAGACTAAAATAGGAATGTCACAGGATTTTATAATTGTATATAATATAATTATAATATGTAACAAAAAATATAATATGTAACAAAAATATGTAAGAACATGTAACTCCAACAAAAGATTTGAAGGCTTCAATTGGCTACAACAACATATGTGCAAATGTGTTTTCAGATGCAAAGTGTAGGAGGGAGGACAGTGAAGAAAACCTGTTTTTGTTTTTTTTTCATAAACTTGGGCATAAACTTCTGTAACTTCTATAAGGTAAAACTTGTTGTGTATCTAATTACTTTCAAACATCAGCAACAAAGTATAGAAGAATGACTCTAGAATTTAGAATCAGAAGTAAGTTCAAACCCTACCTCTTTCACTTCATAACTGCTTTATACTGAAAACTACCTTACGTTTCTTGAGTCTTCATGAAAGTGACAATAAAACCTGTTTCAATGAGATTATAGTAAAAATCAGAGGAGATTATAAATGTATAAACCACTATAAATATTGTTTTCTGTTGTTGCTATCATAAACATTGTTTTCTTTTCATCCTGAATATCACCTTAACTTTCTCCACTGGATTCCAAGAAGTCAGGTTATTTCGTGAAATCATGTAATTTTTATTTTGATATTAGGATATTAAATCTGTTTACCATTAATATGTGTTTTGACTTTAGCCCCTTAATAACAGTAGAGAAGAATAAAGGCTTGTGGGGAAAGAAGGAAGGAAAGAGAGAATGAGGGAAAGAAACAGGAACAAGGGAATCAACTCATATTAACTGGTTAACTGGATTTTAGGACAATGTGCAAGACATTTTTAAATATGTTTGTAATAACCCGAAAGGTCACGATTTTATCTCTTGTGATTATTGCAGAGAAGGAAAAATAATTTTCCTCTTCCCTTCTGAGTTCTAAATGGCAAATCCTGCAATAAAAGGTAGATTAACCACAGAAAAAGAAACAAGCTTATTAACATGTGTACCTCATCCGTACATAGGAGAGACCCAGGAAAATGTGAATAGCTCCCAAGGTGGCTGAGAATTTAGACTTGACTACCATATTAATAGGGAAAAGGTGAGGGCATATAGGTCTCTTAGGAGAGAATGAGTGACTTTTAGGAAAGATAAGTGGACCCTTGGAAGAATAGATGGGAAATATGATAGTTTGTGAAAAGTTTATCTGGGTGTGGGGTCAACTTCTAGTCTCCTCTCCTGTGACAAAAATCAGTCTTCCCTGGTTGATGAAACTCCGGGGGAGAGGATTTATGACAGTCAAATTCCTTTTGGAGGATCTGTCTTTAGACAGATATAGGAAGTGCAGAGAAATCTTCTCCTGCATGCCAAGTGCCTACAGCTCAAAATAATCAATATACCAAAGTGGGATGTTTTAGCGTGGCACGTCTTGAACTCCAACAGTTATATTTTGGAGTGGCATATTCTGCTACTCTCCACTGTTGAAGAAACTGAAATTAAGAAGGTCATCTACTCATTTTGAAAAAGCCAGAAACTAAGCCCCCGTCTGACTCACAGCAGAAGGTCTTCGTATCCCTGCAATAGCACGTGTAGTGGGGTCTACTGAGTAACCACACGCAGGGACAAGGAGCCCTGTGAAGGAGAGTCGGATTTGGGCTCTCTCATGCCCTCAGGAAATTACATGGAATGCTAAGGTGAACTATTAGAATGAAAGAACTTCCCCAAGTCCTCCCTTGTTTTACTCTCCCAACAATCACGAGTAAGTGGCACACAAAGCATTGTTGTAAACCCACAGAATGCTTTCCTCCCAGGGTTTTCAGTAGTTGATTCCCCGCTTCATTTCCCCCCCTACCTCCTTCTGCCTCCTCACTGAACAAACAGCATATGCGTCCAGCAATAGATGGCAGTTGCTGGGATACTGTCACCAGCCTCAGAAGACCTGAAAATGAACAACTACTTTATTTCTATAGCACTTCCTTTTAGCATAGGGCATGCATATTAATCTATAAAAAACATGGCTCTATATTACTTTTACCCAAATTGAGGTACCTCACATACATTTTTAGGTACAAAAATTTATATATGAGTAATGAAGTTCCAAAAAAATGATTATTCTGTATGTCTCCAGAGGCACACATTTTTAGTCTCTGACCTGAGAAAGATAGCAAGGGACCTGGAACACTGATACTTTCATAAATGAGGTTGAGAGGAAGTGCTCCAAACATCCTTAACCTCTTAATAAATATGTTGCATAAGGAAACATTTTATTTGGCAAGGGAGAAAGCATACTATGTTGCCCTGGGGAGACTATTGATTGGATATCAGTGGGGTGGACAAGCTTATTTCTAGAGAAATTCAGCATGTTTGGGGAAGGTGGGTGGGTGGGATAATACTAAACTAAAAAAAAAAAAAAAGTGAGGTGCAAAACACAACTGCAGTCATGTGAATTCATGAAACATAATCAGAAGACAGTCAGCTCCATGAGGAAGAGACTATGTCTGCATGGCCGCCATTGTATCCCCAGTTCCTCGAGCAGGGCCAAAGCTACTGGAAGTGCTCGTTACCATTTGTTGGATGAGTGAGCAAACAGACAATAACCTGCCCTGTGCTGGGGACCATCAGAATAGTTTTATCAAGGGTGAAAGACATTCCTGTTTCCTCTCAGGATAGTAGCTTCCCCGGTGCTAGTACCAATAGGACCGCAACAAAGACAAAAATACCAACATTCAGAAAGCTGGAAAGGCGGTGAAGGGGCGCTAGAAAGATGCTCAATGTAGCAAACAGCTTTAAGGGGCAAAGAGGAAAACGGCAATGGCTCTGCAAGAAGGCGTTTGAACCGCCCACAGGAGTCTACCTTCCCAAGGGAGGGGTTGGAGTTGGGGGTCCAGAGCTGCTGTGGTGAAGCCCAGAGCCAATAGCGAGGAGCATGGATACTGTCTGCATCTTTCAGCCTGTGAATTCTGGGAAACAAGTACATACATATTTAATGCACTTAAAATGACTTCCAATGGGCAGTTGTTCAGAATGAAAAAGTATTCAAATTCAGTAAATATGTCGCTACAGTACATGTTTTGTGGGCAATCATGTATTTCATTGTGGAAAAACTAGGCAAGGAAAGTGAAAGCACAAAGCCAGACGTGTACTCTGTGCTTACAGCTATGATAAAATGCACAGTTACAAGATTTCTGAGAGATAAAAACAGACAATCATTAAAAAATATGTAAATATTTTGCATTTTAACATGTACAGAATAGTTTCTCGCTACCTTTCTGTGCAATAAACTTCACTTTAGAGAAAGCGGCTGTCTCATCGGGTCACTCCTACCAACATCACGGGATTTCTCCAGTGGGAATGTGCGGTGTGTCGCTCCCACAACGACACAGGAAGACCATCACATGGCAACTCAGTATATAATGGCTCTATCGCTGAAAATAAATAATTTACCAACAGGTGTGCAGACTGCGGAAAATAGTATCAAGAAACTTGAAAATGACTTTCCCCAGACAAGCTTTATTGTTTTGTATTTGGGTTATATCAAATCAGCTGTCAACTAGACACTGAAATTTCTTTTAGCAATATTATTTCTCAAGGAGACTATTTCACAATAATAAGTTCTTGCATTTCATTCAGACTTAGCGAATTTCACCTTTACCTGGTTTCTTATTATCTTCCTAATAAAAAAAAGGAAGTGTCTGAGCTTCCAGTCTAGAAAGAAGATGAGAGGGGTAGAATATAAACACAATTAACAGTAATACTTTGCCTATTCTGCCGCTTTTCTGCAGACAGATGTTCTGTGAGCTGGCCTGACTACACGTGCCTGCCACATGCGGATCATCACTACTGAAAGCCTTCGCGATGTGTACAGTCCAGCTTTTGTCTTGGGAAAACTTCTCCAGAAGCCTTGCACAGGCGTGGTCTTGGTCCCTTTCTTTTCTTAATTCTTCCTCTAACTCTTAGCTCCGTAGCCCAGAAATCTCCCCTCTTTTCTGTCCTTCTCTCAGGGGATTCAGTGCAGGGAGGAGAATATTAGAAAGAAATGGGCTGGAAAATTGGGTCAACAGAGTCTTTAGTCGTTGAACAAACGAACCATTAATAGTGACTGCACCATTGGGATGTCCTGATCCGACATGGAGGTCATGAACCTTAGTGCCGATAGGGGCTCTTAAATAGGATTCATCCTGGAGACCCCTCCAAGTTCTGCCTAGAAACTTCAAGTCTTAATATACTGGAGATATCCGTACTTAGGATAGATATTTTCTGCTTAAGACTTGGTAACGAGACAACAGTACTTTACAGCCAGCTCTCGCTGGTAGATTCAACCTTACGTGTGGCTGCTCTGACCAGCCATTGTGGACAGGATGATCAGGGTTTGGAGCAGAAAGACAAGAAAGGAGAGGTCCTTTGCTCTTTCGTATTGTCACACTCAAAGCACCGCATCGGGATCGTAGTGGTGAGAGAAGTGTCAGTGGGAGAGATGTCGAAGGAAGTGTGGAGGTAACGGGAATGCTAGTTATCCTTGCTCAAGGCAAGTAGCACCATTTCTTCCCAAATATCTGTCTTTCAATTATGCAGAGGTTGGGGAAATGCAAATCAAGTCACAACTTTCCTACCCAACAAGCTAAGGCATAAAAAACTTTTCCCTTCAAAAGGAACCTCACCCAACTTGTTTTTAAGCCTGTTATTGCAGGGATCCCAAAGTTCCATAAACTTACTCAAAAGTCATAGTCCTAACGTTTTACTATCTTTCATCATATTCAGGGAGACTCGCAAGAATAGCTTCACACATTTAAGTATTTCACCACCAAAACTTCCCCCAAACTTTTGCTCAGTATTTCCAAGTCTGTGCCATGAAAGCACCTCACAGTACTGATGTCTTAACCACTCGCCAGACTGTATCCAGGACTGCCCCTCTTTTCCAGTGTCAGTATCGGAATTCCTGAGCCCTCGCTGCAGGCTGCTCAAATCCTGAAATTGATTGCACGCTTCCAGGCTGGCTTTCTGTACTGGAGAGCTTGCAGAGGGAGCGGTTGGTTGAGAATAGCCTGCAGGGTTCCAGCTGTTCACCAGCCATTACCAAGGGATGATGACACCATCAAGCACGGCTGCTGTACTGAAGCTTTTCAGCTTGGTGCAGTCCCATTTGTTTCTTTTTGCTTTTTTTCTTCTTGCTTTTGGAGTCAGGTCCACAGAAACAACACCAAGACCAATGCCAATGAGCTTCCTGCCTAAGTTTTCTTCTAGAAATTTTATGGTTTCAGGTCAGGCATTCAAGCCTGTAATCCATTTTGAGTTGATTTCGTGTATGGGTTATATAGTACTTCTATCCTTAAGTTTTTGAGGAATCTCTATACTATTTTCCATAGTGGGCACACCAATTTACATTCCCAACAGACCAGGAGGTTTCCTTTTCAACACATTCTCTTTAACATTTACTATGTTTGTTTGTTTGTTCTTTATAATAGCCATGCTAACAAGTACAAAGTGATATCACATTGTGGTTTTTATTTGTATTTCCCTAATAATTAGTGATGTTGAACATCTTTGTATGTACCTCTATGTCTTCTTTGGAGAAATATCTACTCAGATTCTTGGCTCATTCTTTAATCAGGGTATTTATTTTGTGTTATTGAGTTGTATAAGTTTTTTATATATTTTGGTATTAACCTCTTAGCAGATATGTGATTTACAAATATCTTATCCCATTTAGTAGACTATCTTTTTATATATTTTTTCAATGATTTTATTCACTTATTTTTGAGACAGAGGGGTAAGGGAGGGAGAAAAAAAGGGAGAGAAATATTGATGTGTGAGAGAAACATCGATCGGTTGCCTCTCGCATGCTCCCAACTGCGGACCTGACCTGCAACTCAGGCAAGTACTCTAACTGGGAATCGAACCAAAAACCTTTTGGTTTGCAGACTGGAGCTCAATCCACCGAGCCGCACCAACCAGGGTGATTGACTTTTCATTTTCATGATGGTTTTCTTCACCATACACAAAGACAAATACCATATGATTTAACTCATATAGAATCTAAAAAATAAGTAAAAGTGAATAAAACAAAAACAAAATTAGAGATACAGAGAACAGATTGGTAGTTACCAGACAGGAAGAGGATGGGGGTTTGTGTGCCAAAGGTGTGAAGGGAGTTAATTGTGCGGTCATGATCATAACTAGGCTGTTAAGGGTGGCTAATGGTGGACGGTCAGGGGGAGCCTGGGGAGTCTCTGCTCGTTGGACAAGCTGGCGGCAGAGGGAGGCTCTTACACTGAGCATGTGAAAACCCCTCCTCCCTGCCCCTCCTGTACCATATTGGGGATGTGGCCAGGGGAAGGCTGGCACATGTGCCATAGCAGCCAAAATGGCACAGGGGGAGGTGTTAGACCCAAGAGGCCTGTCAGTCCAGCTGGGGGAAAGAAGTGATTGTTTGGGAGGTGGACCCACCCAGAGCACACAAAAGTTTGGATGTTGAAAGGTCATTTTGAGGAAGCATCTGGTCCGTCCCATACCCAAGGGAGTAAAGAAACATGCTGTTGCTCGGAGTTCTGGCTCAGGACCTGCGCTCGCACGGTGTTTTCACCTGTTCTCTCCTTGGGCCATGTGGTCTTGGCGTCCGTGTGGCCCACAGCATCAAGGACAGAGTCCCTTCCTCTCTCCCTCTCTCACTCTCTCTCTTGCCAACCTGGTGAGGCGTTCAGTGGAGCATTTTCACATTCTCTCCAAGGAGCACATGACCCAGTGGCCTTAGCGGCCACGTGGCCAGAGCCTCCTGGAGGGAGCCTGAAATGGGCAGCGGCTAGGAGAGGGCTGAGCTACCCAGATGACCACCTAGCAGCAGTCTGTGGGCTCTGAGGACAGCGCTTTAAAGTTGAGCTGGATCTCTGGCACTTGCTTTTGTTTTGGTCTTGCTGGGAACAGTTGGACTTTTTCTGGGACAGGGACCGCATTCTCCCAGATCACACAGCATCTGAATAAAAACCACCTTCTCACTTCACCACCAACTGCTCCACGAATTTGGCTTTTGATGGCACAGGAAGCCAAACCTCAGTTTTTGTTTGGTAACAGGGTGTTCACTATGTAGCGTATGCCAATATTCAATTACAATATGTATGTATACATACACACACACACACATATATATATATCTTGAAAGCCAATTCCAACAACCCTCTGTTTCTGTAAATAAAATGTTGTTTGAAAACAATCACATTTATTTGTTTACATGTTGCCTATAGCTACTTTTGTGCTGCAACAGACAAATTGAATATTTGTGACAGTGATTGTATGGCCCATAAAAATTACTATACTTGCTATATACACGCACACATACATATATGTGTGGATATGTGCATATACACATACGGGTGTATATGTATTTGTGTGTATTTGTGCTTTACAGAAAAACACGATCTAAATGGAAGACAAGCCCACCACTTTACTCCTTCCCCAACAGACCTTAGGGCTAGGCCACTTACCCACCTCCTGCTGGCTTAGCCTCACCCAGTCTTTAGTCAAAAGAATGCCATTCAAAAGCTTACGTGGTTCAGCATCAGGATAATTCATGACCTCAAACAGGTCCTCAACATGACCTTAAGCATGACCTTGGCAGACCTTCTGCCCTCACCTTTAATAACTGACACCTGTCAATTTTATGTAACCAAATTGCTACTTTGTATTCCAATGTGTACAAGTGTGGAGTATTAACACCTCTCCCTCCCACGGCCCCTCTATTCCAATCTTCCAGAAACCAGTCACCTCTCTGAAACCCAAAAGGTCAGCTATCACAACTCTAGTGGTTACCAACTCCTGCTGCACATAAAACCAACTAAAAGCCCATGGCTTCAAACGATAACCATTATTAGAACATATGTATCCATGGGGCAGTTGCTATAGACTGGGCTTACCTGGGAGTCTGCAGGTCAGCCAGGGATTCTGCTTCAGGATGGGATTGGCCTGAGTAGTTTAATTGGGCAGCTCCGATCCACATTCCTCTCATCTTTTTACTAGGATCAGTAGGCCAGTCTAGGCATGTGCTTGTCCTTAGAATGGCCTAAGTGCAAGAGAGCAAGCTCAAACACACAAGTACATTTTAAGCCTCTCTTTACTTTTGTCTGCTAAAAAACTATGGCCCAAAGCAAACTCACAGTGAGAGGTCTATAAAGTTACTTGCAAAAGGCAAGAAAGAGACCATCAACGCAATCGACCACAAGGATGTTCTCTGGAGAAGAGTCAAATGGCCCATCTGAAAAAGATCTCCATCAAACTGACCTAGAGCTACACACAAACACTGGCATATTACACCAGTGCACTCTGTGTACTCTAAGGAAATAAATGCAGGGTGCCACGCCCGCTCCTTTGATCCCTAATTCCACCCCATGCATGGGAAATGAAAGAAAAGAGAATAGAATCACGTGTGTAGATTGGTGCGACCACCACCACAGGCAAGATGTCAAGACGTGGAACAGTTCTATCCAGCATTTAGTTTTAACTGCATTCTGTAAAGGAGCTCAGAATCAACATCAGTGTGGAATTTTTTTTAACAGTCTCAAACATTTGGTTCATGTCATACAGGCCGAGCCCCTGTCAGACACAGGATATTTGTCTCTTTTTTAAACAGGTAATTGCCTGTTAAATGAGTCAGGTAACTGCTCTCCTCTCAAGTGACCATGGAGTGCTTATACAATGTGTATCTCCTTACAAATCTAATAAGAGCTGTGTAAAATGAATTAAAAAGTGTTTCACTAAAATGCTATCTCAAGGAAAAACTCCGCTCTGCCCATTAGATTTGAAGCTGTGAAGAAATCTGAAACACATTGACGAGTGAGCTGTTTTTAGAACTTTTCTTAAATGAGATTGCTTCCGTTTTTCCATGGCTGATCTCATCAGAAATGATTCTTTGGACATACTTGTTGTCTTGGCTCTGAAATGCCAATTAATGAATTACTATCACGAATGACTTGGGTTTCCTATTCTTACAGATATTTTATAAATGGAAGACTTGACAATGGGCTTTGATGAGCATAGAGTTTCATGGTACTCATTACCGGAGAGAACTCTCTGTTTCTCTCCTCAAACTCCACTTTGACGCTGGTGAGTAACGAAACCAGAAAAATGTGGTCTTGCCAGGAAACATGTATGGATTTGCTGCTGTGTGCCCTTCTGACATGTTTTGTTAGGGCTTGAGGAAATGCATAATACCCACAACTCTGCATCCTACAGCCTTCCGTCCAGAGAATGACCACAGAAGAGAAACACCAAGCGGGCTTTCATCTACTCAAAGGGTTTACAATATTTTTTAACATTAAGATTTTTGTTAAAATGTACCCTTTTAAAATACGTTTTAAAGGCTGTATATGGACATAGTCTACTGAGTCAAATAGTCCTACAATGCTTAGGATAAAAATAGAAAGCTGATTTAGAAGTAGGCATTCTTGAATCTGCTAAATCCCCAGTGTCTAATTCCTTTTTGCTCCTGGGTTGCTCTTTATCCTCTTGGTCTACATGTTTTTATGCCTTCAAAAAAATTCTCTTTCTTGTCATGTTGGAATATTGGAAAGATGCAAACAAATGCTTAGGTTTATTCAGCCATGATGTATCAAAAAGACAATGCAATCTTATTCTTAGTTCCTAAATCCTGAAGACTTCCTTTGTCTTAGGCACCCACCTCACCCCCTCAGACTCCTCTTAAATCACATTCCCCCCAAACCATAAAGATTCCCTGAAACATAGTTTGAAAAACTATGGACTCCAATGCTGTAAGCCAATCTCAGCATTTCACCAATAAGGAAACTAAGACTCCTAAGTAAAGTGAATTGCCTAAGAACCCACACATGGTAGTGGGCAGGTGGAGACCCACAGCCCACATCTCCCCTTTAAACAGGTGCTCTTCCTATGATACTGCATTGCCTTTATTCAATTCAGGAAACAATAAGTCAATGGGAGACATTATGATAGTGGTCTATTTAATCTATTGACTCATCATTTATTCTTTCATTCATCAAACTTGGACACCTGCTTTGATACTGAAGATAAAACAATGAGTGTAACAGACATGACCTTTTTCTTTTTGGGCTCCACATTCAAGGAGGCAGAGGTCATTATCTAGCAGTTTGCAGTCCATATTTGGGCAGTAGATATGCCTTTTTTGGCCTGTTCATTATTGTATAAATATATACATTTATTTCCAACATTCAAAAGTTGAGAGAATTCCATTAAAGATAATCTGGCAGTCTGGCTTTTCTTGAAGGACCATAGACCTGAAAAAACTGAGCTTTTAGTTCCACCTGACATCAATAATCTAGAGAGAGTTATAGCCATCCCTAAAGATTAAGTATGTCCCTCTGTGAAGTCCAGCTCCCACCTGCACATTTTTTTCTTTGATATCACCTGCCTTACCCCTGTGGAAATTGGGGTTTACAGCTTCTCCCCTAGTGGTTTTCAAATGATTCGATGTGGACTCTTAGGAGTTCTGATAAGGGTCTTGGTAGGTCAGGTCAGAAAAGTCAAGTCAAGCCTGATGGGGTCTAGCAGAAAGATGCTAACCTCATCCCTGTCTCACGTATTAGCATCCACATAAGGCTTCTCTCGCAGTAACTGCTACAGGGAAGTACAGCTGAGGTCCACTCTGTCATAGTCAGTGGCTTAGTAGGTAGTACTGGCAATAACTACTATAAAAATAAGAACAGAATCAAACTCCTGTATTTGATGCAGACTTCATGGGCTCCAACCAACCCAGTAGGATGTGAACTAGCTCATGGGTTGGCTTGAAAGAAGACAAAATGTTAAGCTGGAAATAAATAATATAAATAAAGGGGCAGAAAGAGGAAGAATAAGCATACGTCAGAAGAAACTGCTTGATAAATACATGCAGTTACTTTGAGTATCCTAAAATATGCTAATAATACATAGAGTTTCAAAACATTAAGAACATTAAGAGAAACCTACTAATTTTGTTTTCATTGCCAGCTAGGTATGTGGACTCTCAAACAGTTTTTTTTTTTAAAGGGGGCAGGGAAGGAGACAAAAAGAAACATGGACTGGAGAGAAATAATACTGATCGGTTGCCTCTCGTACACGCCCCCACCCCAGGGACTGAACCTGCAACCCAGGCATGTGCCCCTACCTGGGATCAAACCAGCAACCTTTTGCTCTGCTGGATGACGCCCAACCAACTGAGCCACACCAGTCAGGACTCAAACACTCCTTTGAATAACTGTTCTAGTTTATATGTAAATACAATAAAATGGGAATTCATTCACCAAGGAACTCGGTGAAAGTCTGTGGGTATCTGCAAGAGGAAGTATGGCTTTATTTATTGAAACATACAAACTCAATAAAGACCAAGTGCATTGTTGGTTGATTTTAATTCAGATGAATTTGTAAGTTAACACTACTACATAGTCACTCTTGTTAGAAGAAATCAGATATAACTTGTATTTTTAGATTTAAAAATCAGATTAATCAGATATTTTAAAGATAAAGAACCATTTGGTTGACTATTGCTTTAAAATATATAAATATTATTATTTTCTGCTTTCCTACTTTCAACATGTAAATTGCAAGGTCTCGCATGGAGACAATTGCTCATCCCATTATAGGCTTTAGTTTTAACTATGAAATCTGCCTGCATGGCGGTGTGTCCTTTTAATCCTTCTTTTCATGATTTCCAGGGCATGACACAGAACTATGAAAGATTTTAAATCACTCTCAACTCCATAACCACAAGATACCTTCTTCTATCTCTCTACCCAGACGACCAGAGAAAAAGGCACTGAGGGTCTATTTCATGGATTCGCATGTGTTTTTGCACAGATATCTGCACTTAATCATTCACCACGCAGTTCACATGGAGATGCTCGTTTGATGATGAGCCTCACAGCAAACAAACTTCCAAGCTACATGTAGAATCTTCATTTTGTAAAGACAAAATTGATTTTCAGAGGGACTAAATGACTTTTCCAAATTTCATTTGCTGGCTCTGATTTGGAGCCTTTGCTTTCCTCAAGCGGTAAACAGGTATTCCAAGAATACAACCCCGTGGAGTTATTAAAAGGACAAAATGAAATAATATAAAGAAAGGTTTAGTATGGGAATTGGTATCTGATGAGGACTTAATAAATGTTCACATTAGAAATAGTAAAAGGATTTAAATGTATTTATTCAAATGCTACATCCGATTATCTCTCTTGCTTTCTGTCCTTTGACGCTGCAGGGTGTTGTAGAACCTGGAGAGCGTTCAGATTAAAGAAGGCTCGAAAGTGCCGTCTCTCCCTTGTGTAGCTTCCTGAGTTTTCCAGGGAAGCCGTAGTTACAAATCAGATCCACAGGACCCTTGAGGTATGCAATTTATATTACTTTACAAAAGTTCTCCAAATGTTTGTTCATTTGCAAGAAGACATAATGAAGACATAGATTTCACAAATAACCCTTTGCCTTTCCACCCAGTGGTCGTACATTTTGTGCGTGATTGTTTCCAAGAATGAACTGCTCACTACTACCTGGGATAGTCCCCTTCATCGCATACGGTTCTGACCATCAAAAAATGTTTATTACATTGGGGGAAAATTCTATTGCAAGGTTCCCACCCACTTGTGCCAATTGGAATACATAACAGTTCTCTTACTAATGACATTCTTTAAAATCTGAAGACAGTTACACTGACTGAATAGTCACTTTCTCAAACAAACTAGTTCTAAGTCATTCAGTTATTCTCTGTAGACAGGAAAAAGAAGAACCTCAACTTCCTTCTCTGAATATCTTCTAGTCTATTCTTGTATTTATAACATTAAATGTCCCAGACTGAGTGTAGCCCCATAAATGTGACCTGAACTATTCCTTCCTCATATGCTTTGATTAAGACAGTCTGCTAGTGACTGTTGTTGACTCCCTTATGCTTACATCACTCAGCTCACATCCAAGTTCGAACCTTCTTTCTTCAGTTTTTTAACACTGATGCTTCTAGGTGACATCTCTCTATTCTTTGACTCACATGACAAAGATTTGCAGACACAAGGCATCATAGCTACTAAGTGGTTTCCAGGTTACAAACACAATAAGGTTCAGTGTGCACACACTTGATGTGCATGGTGTTTAAAAATTGAAGCCCATTTCCAGGGGTACCTACCTTGGCACCAAAGACAGAGCGGAAAGATGACTTGTAATTCATCTGAATGACTGCAATCTCCTGGACTCAAGTCTCTCCTATTTATACAGAGCATGCTTCATCCCATCCTCACAACTGACTCTCTTCACTGATGTTCACTACCTGCCTGTTCCCTGAGTGTGTAAGCAGCTCTATGGTGGTTTCAGAGGCTTTCATCTGATTTTCCTATACCTCGTCAACTTTCTTGTTATTCTCAACACAAGTCTTTGCTTCTGGCTTCACGTCTCTCCCTAAATTTCCCTCTAAGATCTCATCCAGCATTGTAGCTGAATCAGCATCTATGCATCGATGACTCTGCCCCTGGCCACTCAAATTCCAGAGGAGTCCTCCTGGTTGCTCTTCTTTCCTTGGCCATTTTTGTGTCTGTCCACCTTCTCACGTCTGCCTCCCCTCATCTGTATCTTAACCTGCTCACACTGAACTGTCTCCATCTGCTTGCTGCGTCATCTCTGCTCCCCCAGGGTTCTCACCTGCCCTGCAGGCTGTGCCTGGGCTTCTGCCCTGCATCTCCTCTTGGTCACCCAGAACCATCCTCCCAGTTCCATATCCGCCCTGATCATTTCTGTATTTCTGTGGCTCTGCTCTGCACTCCTTCCTTTCCAGGGCAGACGTTGCAACTTCCTTCTCCTACCTTCATTCACATCACTCTCCTCCTCGTGCAACACCAGCTTCTACTGTTGTTCTAAAAACCAGCGGTTTTCACGTTCCCTTCTCAGACCAGCAGCATCAGTATCTGCTGGACTGAAGACTGGTGGGAAATGCCACTTCCTGTGCCCCACCCCAGGCAACCTGAAGCAGAAACCCTGGGGTTGGGGCTCAGCCAGGCAGATGGAAGAGCCTCCAGGGGACTCTGATGCCTGCTGGTTTGAGAATCACCAGATCTCTAATCCACTTGTCCTCAGCGGTGGCTGACATTTACATTACCTGAGGGTGTTTATTAAAAATATTGATGTCCAGGCTTCACCCCAAACCGATTAAATAGAGTTCTCTGAAGGTGAGGCACAAATAGAGGTATTTTTTAAAAGGCTCCCCAAGTAATTCTAACGGGCATGTAGGGCTGACTTTCATCTGCTGGGATGTCTCCTGTGACTGGGCATTCCCTCAGCTCTGCCCCCACCCCCCACCCCCAGCTTCCCCTCCCCTATGCTTCACAAAGCTCTTCCCTGTGCTTCACAAGCTTTGCTCCTTTTCATCCTTCAGGTGACAGTAAAATTGTCACCTGTTCACAGAGGCCTTTTCTGGCCATCTTTACTCCAAGAGCACTTTCTTTAACATTTTCTTAATCCTAAACATCTTTAATTAAAACTACCCTGTTTAATCAGTCAGTTGCTTCTTGGCTCCACTAGACTCCCAACACCTAGGAGAACAGGGACTTCTTTACAAGGACGGGCCCCCAGCTCCCCGGAACAGGCTGGGCGCGTGTCGGAGGCCCAGTAAACATTGGCTGTGCACAAGAACAACCACCACATGAATGCAACATGCTGTTTGTCCCAAACTCTGTGCTTTTGAAGATTTGGTTTCCTTTGCTTAGAATGTTGTTCTCTACCTGCAATGAGCTCTTTCTTTCTTGAAGTCACATATGACTTTGTAACATTATTTAATTCTTCACATTAGAAAAAAAAAAAAAAAAGAACCCTCAGAAGTTAGAGGGCAGAGAGCAAGTGCTGGTTAGATGCCCTTCTGCTTGCTCCATGGTGTGGATGGAGCGTGCTGCTGGGCACACAGGGGTAGATCCTTCCTAAAGTGAATTGACTTGAGGAAGGAAAAAGCTTTCAGTCAATAGTTTTAAAAGCCAAGGGGCCACTGAGGAGGGAGAGAAAAAGCAACTACATGAAAGAACAACTGGTTCAATACAGAGATTGAATCTTTTAAAAAAACAAACAAAACGAGAGTTGAAGTATCTAATGCTTGTCTGTAGATTGGGAATGCTGTTCCCAGCGGCTTCTGCTTTCTACGCCAGCACTTCTGAAGTCCTAGACCTGTCCAGAAATCCCCCGAACCCATCAGCCACCCATTCCCTTTCTCTCGGTACAGAACACTGAACCTGGTACGCACATCAGGAAATGCTGGGTAGCCAGGGGCAGCTTTTCATCGCAAGTAAGCTGCTACAGAAACTCCCCTTTTATGATGTTCCATTAGCTATGTGAGAGCAATCAGAGGGATCAGCTGGAAGTCCCCCAATGTTGGGGCAGAACCAGGGGCCCACACACTGCCCCTAGAAATTTCATGCTGGGAGATCAGTAGGGCTCTTCAGCCTGAATTAGTATTCCCATCCTAAAAGATCGACCTGTTCCTCCTGAGGAGGGAGCGCCTGTGGCTTCTGCTAAATGAGCCAGAGGGAGGACAAAAGCCTTAGATGACAATCTAATAAATTGGGATTAGGATGCTTTCATGTTGCATTGGTCCAGGCAGAGTGTCCTCATTTCATGTACCTTAGACTTCCTAATGAACTGGAGATGGAATTGCTCAGGCTTATTTACTCTTAGGCATGCATTTTTATGCCTGAAGACCTAGGCTGGCCCCAACTGAACTGTTACAAGTTTAATATCATTTTACCTGCATAGACTACAACTTCCTTCTAAAATCTGAAGTTTCAGAGGATCGTGAGGGTAATCTCTCTTAGTTCTAAGGAATCAAAAATCAAAGACCTGCATTTGCCTTTCTTGTCCTTCATCTCATACTAGTTCCCCTCTCCTTCCTTTAATGCTCACTCCTTCCTCCTGGGAAGAACTGCACACCAGGGCTGCCTGCTGTGCCCCTTGAGCCTCCCCCACCCACTCCAACCCCCCCTTGTAGCTCTCCAACTTCAAAAGTTTCACAACCTTCCTGAGTCAACTTTCCTAAAGCAAGGATTCTTGCTGGAGCTAGCTCAATAAACTAATTAGCACTATGCTGATAACCTAATGTGTTACCTTTCCCAAGTAACCGATTTGCATTTCAAGAGGTGTCTAAAATGCTGTCCCTCAGAGACCAAAAGTAGGAATTTGTAGCAGTACTGGAGTTCGGAGAAATATGGAGACGATTTGGGTACTGGGGAAAGGCGAGCCATGTGGGGGTGGCCTCAGTCACAACACAGAAGGCCATCTTCTTTGTGCCCTCTCCTAATTGACCCAATTAGCATAATTTAATTTACTGTGCTCCATGTGCAGCCCCAGTGCATAATTCTTCGTGGACCTGGAGTCACTGCCCCAAACAGCCGCATTGTGTCTGAGGACTGGCCGTAGCAGAGCAGGGGAAAGGAAGATCTTTCTAGGTTCGCAGGCAGGGTATTTATCAGAAGGGGAGAAGGAGAAAAGCACCAGCTGGGCAGCGTGAAGACCTAGAAGATGTACTTATTCTACTTTCTGGATACATTAAAAAAAAATCCACTGAAATAATTTATAAGAAGCGACCTGCGGCAGAGTTCAGTTAAGTTTAACATATATTTATTGACAGCCAATGCAAAATTAATAATAATAATAAATGACTAATTAGTGACAGTGAATTAGCACTTACTTTGTATCATGCTTTCTACTAAGCCTTTTACATGCACTATTTCGATCAGTAATTGCATCACCCTTGTTTGGCAACCCTTAAGTGGCAGTGGTATACTACTTAACTGACTTTCTGGGGAGAAAAAAAAAATGCCCTGATTTGTAGCATTTGCTGGTCACCATGATGGAAACAAGCTACCAACCAAGACTTCTGAATGTATCAGAATTGCCCACAAACTTCCTAACTGTGACAGTTGCTTCCATGGCCAGGAGGGGGTAGTTCCAGCACAGCACTGGCAGTGGGTCCTTTTATTTTACTCTTTGTCAGGGCAATCAATTAATCTCAGTTTTCCTGGGGCTTTCCTGTTCTTTGTATGGAAGGATCTGCGTCTAAGGAATCCTTGGATGTTTTCCCCATCCCAGTTTTCCTGGGACGAAAACTGGGATTGTTGGTCACCCTACCCTTTGTACATGCGAGGGAACTGAGACTTAGGGGCTTAGGAACTCTGCCCAGGATCCCAGGGGTAGTGAGCAAGACAACTGCTTTCAGGAGCCAGGAGTTTAATTACATGGAGACTGGGAGCCTCACTGCCAGAGAGGCCAAGCCTTCCATTCTTCCGCAGAAAAGATTTGCCGTGAGTGCAAAGATCATGAAAGATGGGACAAACACACACACACTCGCACGTCATAGAAAATTCAAAAGCTAAAGTGCTCTGTGGCAGACCTAAGGTATATTTTATGTGCATAAAAGAATGGACTATAATAAGCTGTTTACTTTGTCTCATTCAAAGGCTGAGCCCAATCTCAGTTTATTGAGATCCTCCAAAAGGACTCTCCACCGTCTTCCAGAATCGGCACTGACATCATTTACATAATTTCTCTACTTACAAACTGGCCACAAGGTAAGCCAGGCTCCATCCGCGTCTTTGCACACATCCACAACAAAATGATCAATGCTACATCTTTTAACAACCTAGAAAATTTTATGTGAGAAAATGTGCCTTTTCTTAATGATGCCCTGTTGAATGCAAGCTTCATTAACTATAACACAATCCTTCAATTTGGGAAATCATTTCAATGATTATCCCTAATGAGTATCAAGATATTTATACAGAAAGTAGAGCGTCTCCCTGCTAACTTGCAACTCATGACATCTAGCATGTCTTTTAATGAGAATATCCTTCAAGAATAAGTCTCATGAATAATAATGTTAATGTTCCATAATTCGTTAACTAAAATAAAGTTTGTGTGAAAACTTCCATTTTTTTTCATTTCTGATAAAAGTTTTCATAAGTGTCATCTGTAAAAAGCCAAGTGATTTGTTTAGATTGTAGTGAACATGACTTTTAATCTAAGATACCTTTTAATGGATAATATAAATTACACACTACTTAGAGATGAGTTATTCTGATTTTGTGAAATGCCATATTTCTGAATGCATTAGAAGAGTGCAGAAAATGACATTAATTCACCACAACAATGTTCTAGAGGAGTTGGTCCAATAAGACTATATACATATGAAAAATAGTAATTCTCAAAACCTATAATTAAGATGAGTTATCTTAATTATGTTAAAAGCTTTCAAGAGACTCTTCCAAAATACTCTTTCCTTTTAAAAAATCTAATATACACCTCCCTCCACTAATTTTAAAAAATAAGTATATGCCAAATAGAGCTTTTGGCGGGGGGGGCGGGGGCAGAGACAGAAAGTGAAATAGATATATTTAAGTTAGGGGTCACGAAATAGTAACGAGAAACAGATTTAAATTTTATTTTATAAAGGATTTTATGTCCATGAGGTCTAGTTTATCCTAAAATTGCATGAATCTTATAGTGCAAAAGGGATTCAGGAAAAAAATCTTATAAGAATGTTGGATCTAACCATTGGGAAAACGATGTCTTCTGACCCAAGCGAGCAGCAAAAGAATGCATGTGAGGGGCACTGAGGTGAGGAGACCTGGGAATAAAAGTGTGTGATGTAAGCCAGCCATTTGGTGCTTTGTATAAAGAAGGTATCCACTATTCTCATTTGTTTAGCTTGCTGAGGGCCCCAGAATTCAAACTGATATCTCTGACCTCACACATCTTATTTCAGAGAACACGGAAACATCTGAAAGGACAAGACGCCATCACCTCAAAATAAAACGCAGCAGTCCTATTTTCTGGGGTGGGTCCGGACCAGTTTTACCTGTGTGCTATCAACAACTGGATGTTCTAGAATCAGAGCTTATGACCCGAGTTCTGATTTGGGATTTAGGGTCACTCTGTCTTGAAATATTATGCATTTTTTTTTTCTGGGAAAATGATTGAAATCTTTCCTCAATTTACCAAAGCAGTAAGCAACTAAACAAAATGAAAGACTCTCTGGCATATGATTGCATCATACAATTCAGTATTCATGTATCTTTATCATGTACTTCATTACTTAGATGATATACAATGATGTTTTAATAAAATCTACTAACATTTTTAGTATGGTTTAAGCTTATGATAAAAAGCTCACAAATTAAAGCAGATGTAACAATTCTAAATATGAGAAACTCCAAAATATGTAATTATTTAAATATACTCATTATATCTTTCAACGACATTCTCAAACTTCACCAGTAACATATTTTCACAGACACATGTACTATGTTTGATTTTTATCAGTGATAGAGCTGGGCTTTGCTTGTAGTCAGTCCTTTATTGGACATGACTTTAGGGGAGTTACTGAGACAAGCCTGACCCCACAAAGGCCCTATATCTCATTGGTGTGGGATTCCTACCACTCCAGACCCATTCTTTTATCCCACCTTCTTTTGTCTCATTGAGTTGCAAAACATCCCTAGGAAAAATTCATTGCTTTAAACCCCATCAATCATTTATCAAAACCAGAAACAAGAAAAAGAAGACGCATGACTTTTCATATTCTGAAAAAGAAGAGGAAAGGGACCCTTGAACATAAATAGGAAAAACAAAGCTTTCCCTAAAAAAAATAATTATGAAAGTGAAATCCAAGAATGCGAAACATGTGTCTCACATGTCATTCATCAGCATGTCATTTATAATTTACCGAAAAATGCATCAGATATAAGTGCTAAAGAAACCTCTAAATATATACCATATATTTAAATAATTTAAAGTCTACTATGTTTTCTTCCGGTAATTGTACTTTCCTCACAAGTACAATAGAAGCTAATTTTTGGCACTTCTCTCACATTTTTAATGACTGAGTCTCTCTTGAGATACTATTGTATTTTCTTGTTTCAGTATCTTCTTAATTTTCAACATTATAAATCAGTTCTCTGATTTTAGATTTATATGGCAGGTGAACCTCCTATAGAAACTTCCCCAAATCCTCTCTTTCCAACTCTTTCATGTTTCATCTCTTCTAAGAGTAGTCATATTTTTATGTAGTAACCTTTTAAAACCTACAAAGACTTGCTTGTGGTAACCGCAGCATGCGCCAGAGAAGCCTTAACAAATGGAATTCTGATTCTGATGGAGGAAAGAGAGGCCAGGCCTCAGGCCTTCAGTCCAGGGGAGGAAGGGACGGAGATTCCTACAAGAAACCAGAAGGCACAGGAAGCCACAAACAAGAGAAAGGCCACAGGAGACAGAAGACACAATAGAGAAATTTAAACTCTGATAAGTTCAAACCACAGGAGAATCTAACAGAAATTGAAAAGTGATTTGTATTTGAAAGGTTAAAAGCAACAGAGGGAGAAATATAAATGACACATACAGAACCACATGTAAAAGGACAGGGACATTTTCTAAATAGCCAAATAGAGATTCTAAAAGAAAAAAAATAAGAGAATAAATAATGGGTAGAGATTTAGATTCTTAAGATGATTTTATGAAAATAATTAGTCAATAAGCTTGCAAACTAAGAGTTTATAGGAAATCATAATTAGCTGTGATTTATTATGTAATATATAAATTGATTAGGCAACATTGGAAAAATTGAATTTATAGTAAATTACCAACCACATTGTGCATACTTTTTATACACATACGGATTACAATAAAATATGAGTTTCAGATTGTTCTATTGGCAAGTCTTACAGAACTTTTAAGAAACAAATAATTTCTATCTTATTTGAAGTGATTTAGAGAAGAAAAAAGGGGTAACCATTCTTCACAAAATAATAGATAGCATGAGAAATAATGGCAATATTTATTATTTTTAACATTAGTTACTGAGCACATGAGAATTTTGATTCATTTTCATACTTTTGGTCCTTTATCATCTTTACTGAATTTTTCAAAAATGAAAAAATGTCACTTCTTCCTGCCATCCCCTTTCATGGCCATTAAAGTGATGCCATGAGTGAAGAGGCGTTAGCTCAACAGTGCGTTTCTTGTGGAGATTCCTTATCAACTCATAACTAAACTTTCAGTTATTGAAAACATGGTATGAAATCGATGAATGGCAGTTACCCAGAGACTCCATGAAGTCATTGAGAAATTAGTGTTCCAAGAGAACGTCCCTGGTGAAATCAATTTGAATCTTTAGTCTGTAACACCTTCCAGTGACCTAAATATCATCTTTTATAATGGAATTCCAAAATGGAGTTTATAAATCACCAATATCGGGAAGGAGTGACACAGTCTAGGAAATATGACATTTAAAATAGTTACAAGGTTAAATAATAAAGCCAATTTTGCCAAATGATAGCCTATTATTTTATCTAATGGTAAGCCGTTACAAATTGTGGGCAAAGCAGCAAACATTTGCTTTGGAGACAATGCATGTCATTTCGTCATTTCTTTCATCTGATTCTGTGGCTGGCCAGTTCCGATTGCTAAGCTTGGCATGGGTGGCTTAGTTCCCTTTAAGCCAAGTTATACAGAGGATAGCCAAATTGACAAAAAATAATGTACTATGGTATGTTCACAAAATTTCACCCTTCCCAAGAGTTATAATAGCTATATTGTTCATTAGAAAATACTTATATAGACCTAGGGCAGAGAGACATAAGGGAATTTCCACTGGAAGGAAGGCACTGGAAATATGTGAATATCAAAACGAGGAGCAGAAGGCACTTCTGAAAAAAATATCTCCATGTACCTAGTGGGTATGATATATTCTTGTGTTGGCATTCCTGATTGCTTGGTAAATCCAAATACTGTTAATATTAAAAATAGCTTAAAGGGTTTGAGGTTTTCGGTCCAGGAAGATTTGTTGGTAAGAGAACTTTTCTAATTATTTTTTTAAACATTTTTTTATTGTTGTTCAAGTAAAATTTTCTGCCTTTTTCCCCCACCTCTCCCCACTACCCCAGCCCCTCACCTCCCTCCCCTGTTTCCACCCCTCCTTGTTATTGTCCATGTGTCCTTTATAACTGTTCCTGCAAACCCTTCACCTTTTTCCCCTATAGTCCCCTTCCCTCTCCCCTCTGGTCAATGTCAACCTGTTCTCAATTTCACTGTCTTTGGTTATATTTTGCTTGCTTGTTTATTTTTTTGATTAGGTTCTTGTTAAAGGTGAGATTATATGGTATTTGTCTTTCACTGCCTGGCTTATTTCACTTAGCATAATGCTCTCCAGTTCCATCCACGCTGTTGCAAAGGGTAGGAGCTCCTTCTTTCTTTCTACTGCATAGAATTCCATTGTGTAAATTACCATAGTTTTTTGACCCATTATAAAGAGTCCAGAGACATATGAAAAGATGCTCAGTATCACTAGCTATCAGATAGATGCAAATTAAAACCACAAGGAGATACCACTTCACACCGGTCAGAATGGCCATCATAAAAAAAGCAACAAACAATGAGTGTTGGAGAGGTTGTGGAGAAAAGGGAACTCTAGTGCACTGTTGGTGGGAATGCAGACTGGTGAAGGCACTATGGAAAACACTATGGAATTTCCTTGGAAAACTAAAAATGGAACTGCCTTTTGACTAGGCAATTCCACTGCCAGGATTACATCCTAAGAACCCTGAAACACTAATCCAAAAAAGCCTATGCACCCCAATGTTCATAGCAGCGCAATTTACAATAGCCAAGTGCTAGAAGCAACCTACAGTAAGTGCCCATCAGTAAATGAATGGAGCTTTTCTAATTAAAAAGAGAAGGTATAATAAGTAATCAGGGGCAAGAAACAAAGGGCACCTATACAAGGTGGGCTGTGAATTTGTCATGTGGGACTGTGAAAGTGTCTGTATGTCTCCGCATCCACATATACTGTGAAAAAGATGTGTTCTACTTAAGTCACTAAGGCACAGCTCGCTGAGAAATCATCAGCAGTGGGCCCTCACGAGAATGAATCCAGTCTTTAAGGGGCTTTCTTCATGTGTTGCTCCCTTTCAGGAATTAGTAATTTTATAATATTTCAATGGATATTGCCAGAGCTAGGGCCAATGGAATATTTGCTAGAAGTACTAGAGAAATTTGAAGTAATTAGGCAATGTAACAGTTAACCTCAATTAAAAGAAACCTCCAGGACAGAGTGGGTCCTGATTTGCAGCAGTCAAGAGCTTCAACCCTTCCCCAGGACGTTAGTCAAATTTGCATGGTCCATGTCAGGGGAGGCAAACTTCACGTCCCTTGGGCTATGTTTCTGAGCCTTCCTGTCACTAATTTGTTACATAAACCTTTTCTGTGTTCTTTGTCCTAAGTTTTGAAAACCTCCATCTGGGAAGAAAGCTTATTTTTGGTTTATTTAGTTTCATTTTATTTTTTTCAAATTATCTTATTATAGTCTCCAGGCTACATATATTTTTAACTCTCCAAATTACTTTCTGGAGAATTTCACTAAAAGGAGAGACAAAGAAATGTGTTAATATTTCCTTCCATACTATTACTGACAAAGGTTACACAAAGAAAATCTCCTCACTCCAAAAATGCTATTAAGCCCTAATGCCCCAGCAAAAAGCAAGAGACCTCTACATGGTCACATCACGTGGGATAGGACAGAAGTGCTTACATGCTGGCATTGTCCCCAGGCCTTTTGGATTCCAAGTCCCAGAACCCCCCCATCTACTCAGTCACCTGGTAGGTATTTCCATATTGAAAAAAAAATCCTGGGGTGATCGATGGTAGTGGGCAGGTGCAATAACTATACAACAGGACTAGTGGTTAGTAGCTTACATTATTGATTTCTTTGATTACATCAAGTTAACCCAAAGAACTGGACTACACATAGGGCCAAGTTAATGTTATTTTAATGACAAAATCAGGCTAGTCTTGCAGTGATTTGGACTCACTCAACTATCCTCAAAGGAGTTTAACAATCTCTACTCAACGCCCATGTTTCCCTTTTGCTCACCCCAACCCCAATCAACAAGTTTTATTTTAAACCATTTGTCTAGAGAGAGAGATTTTTTCCCCTCAGATGCTAATGAACGATTCATATTGGCAAGAAAGACCAACACAAACAACCCTCAGGTAAAATTTCTGCTTCCTAATGAACAGCACCCTTGGGCTCCAGGCTGCAGAGCCAAATAAATGAGTCCACAAGCCCAAAAGCTCATTATTGACCTGAAATAGGCCCAGCCTCAGGCATCTGTGACCATATTCTGATCATTAAGAATCTTCTGTTGCTTACTGCTTTCTCCTTTTTCTGGTTAAGAGGCAAGCAAAACACTGGTTTCCATCATCACTAGCACCTGTTAATCTATTTCTTATTCCAGATTTAACCATCTCTCTACTCTCTGTTTTATGCTCCCTTAAAAAAAAAATTAAGACTTTTTCTCTGGTCGGTGACCCTACATTTGAGGTTCACTAGTTGACATGTACACAGGTGGGGACTTAGCCTTTTTATTGTCTCACAAAGCCACCACAGTGGGTCACAACCTTGTCAAAAATCCCCTGCTTTCATGTCCAAGGACCTACAAACCTGACAGGAGTTTAATAAGGAAAGGTAGAGCTGAGTGGAAACTATGTCACAAAACCTGGAGGAGTTCATTTAAAATACATCCGTCCCTAACTCACATGTGTGTTACCAAACAAGTTCCCGGGAGAGAAGCACAGAGCGTAAACTTTGGGTACGTATTGTAAATTATCGAATGATAATTTCACTTGTACTTTAAAAGTCTCTTTTCTGGTATAACGAACATGGAAGCTTTCAGAACCCAAGTCTTTGTTCTCTCTTCATTTGATGCTAAGGAAATAATTTTTTATTTTAGCAAGATATTAATTCATATGTTATTGTAGTAATTAAGATTTTTACATTGATTAACACCATGATAAGCAAATTTGTGTTTTCGCTTTCCAAAAACGTTTGCTTCTGGAATTGAAATTCCTCAAGTAGTTCATGCTTAAGCTTTCTCATTAAGGTATTGTTTTCCAAAACTTTGCTCTAGATACAGTAACATTAAATTAAACATCTGTTCAACAGCCATGTTTACATTTATTTAGAATATTTTGTTTGGGTAAAGAAAGCGGTTCTTTGAGAAAAGTATTTCAAAGAAATATTTGACAAAGAAAAACCAAAAGGAGGAGATAATTAGTGAAGAAAGCAAGGGTTCGGTGATAGCATTTTGTCTTCTAGCCAAGTTTTTAAAAAAAGTAAAGGTAAAAGGAAGATACTGAGGATTAGAAATAAAAGAATTGAAGTGTTTTTGTTAGTAAAAAAGAATTAAGAAGAGTGAGAAAAGGGAGGTAGGATATTATGTGTAGCTTTCTAGCTCTTTTTATTTTGGTTTAACATCTATCATTGCTTCTAAGAACCCCGCCAGGTGCTTTCTTCATTCACTCATTAAGCTAGGCTTTGCTGAACAGTTCGAGGGTAGGACACACAATGAATATACATAAAGAGAAATGGGACGTGATTATTCTACGCTCAAAGTGGCCTTCTTTGATCGGTTTAAAGAATGACATAGACCTTTTTACAATGAAATAACTGGAAAGGCCAATTCAAAAAATATAGGTGAGTTATTTTTAAAATGCGGAGAATCCAGCTATTGAGGGAAAAGCTTTGGCTGAGCTGGACTCCATGCTGGCCACCAGGAGGAATTAGGGGTAAACTGGGGAAAGACAGGGAGAATGCTTTTGGCAGAGGCAAAAAATTTCCCTGTATTTTGTCTTTGTAAAGTTTTTCTGAACTGCCTTTAAAAATACTTTTTATATGTTTATTCGATGTGTTTTCTAAATAGTTCTGTTTTTACTTGACATTTTTAAAAGGAGAGTAAAATATGCATGATTAAGTGAGGAGGGCCTGAAAGTGAGATTGAACCCTTCCATGCTGCTTCCACTTTGGGAGCAGCAGCTAAATTGCAACACTAAATAACGAAGTGATAACAAATGGCAAATGGCACCTAGCGATGTGTTACTAAATGAAATCGATATTTATAGGTATTTTCCGAGTGAGAAAGCCCTGACGTATGCCCTTCTTTTTGTATGGGTTGCACGCACCGTTTGCAGAGCAGCGTGGGCGTCCGCTCCAGCTCCGCTGCTTACGAACTCCGTGAACTTGGAAAAGTTACTAACTTGTTTTGCGCCTCAATTTCCACATTCACTACATAAACCAAAGGCTTGTCCTGCTGACATCCAAAAAAGAAAATGCACGTGAAGAGTTTAGAACAGTGCAGGACACATAGTAAATGTTTCATAAATGTTAGTGATGATGAGGATGGTGAAGATGATGGTATCACTCATGTCTTCAATAGATAAATACTGGGTGCCTATATATACATCGCAGCCCAGATTTTCCATAATGGATCGTGTTATATTTACTGTTATTTTATAACCTATCTACTGCCACGTAAATATGTTAAGAGAAGTTGTACAGGTGATGGGAAGTATCAGAGGGAAATTCGTTTCTTCAGGAATAAAGGAATAACAACATAAATGACAAATATATGGGTGAGTAACAGAATGTGTTATCATTTTAAGTTCTTTAAAATATATTTGATTATTAATATAAAGTTATTAGATGGGGTAATGTATATAACTATGTATAATATACTTGTGTAAGTATATATAAACAAGTAATAATTATAACAAATGTAGCATAAAGATATAAATATTTACAGGAGGTGGAAGGATATTAACTGTATGTAAACATCGGGTTAGATACATATATTTTAACCCCTAAAACAACCACTACAAAGGAAGGTATATAGCCAAACATGATTATTTAAAAATAGAATGCAAAAAAAAAAAAAATCAAGCGATCCAGAGGAATGAAGAAAAGAGAGAACAACAAAACAAAATACAGATGAGAAGAACAGAAAACAGGAAAATGGTAGATCTAAATAAACAATATCAATAATTATATTAAATGTTAATTATCTAAAATATTCTAATTAAACAGTAGAAATTAACAGAGCAGAAACTAAACCAAGACTCTATTAGGAGTTTCCTACTACACATGCACTTTAATTATACAAAAATGGATAGATTGAAAGTGAATAGATAGAAAAAGATACATACCATGCAAACAGTAAACATTGAAAAGTCAGAGTGACTACTTTAATATCAGATAAATATACTTCAACAGTTTTACTATAACTACAGAAGAGCTTTTATAATAATAAAAGGAAAATAGCAGTTTGAATATGTGTGTGCCTGACCACGGTCCTGTCACTGAACAGCAAGGATGGGCCCGCTGCCGGCTGCCCCCCTAGAGGCAAAATTCTGGGGGCAAAGGTTTGGTGACAAAGGAAAGGAGGCTTCTTCAAAAGCTACACAATTTTGGAATAACAGCTTTCTGCATGCATCAGTCACATAAGCCTACCAATTAAGGCTAAAGTCTCTAACCCCTGAGTTCCCCTACCATTCCCCCTCTCAGTTTTTAATTATCTTATTTCTATAAGGTTAGTTTACAAACTAAAACAACATAAGTTACAACAGCTACACAATTTTGGAAGAATGGCAAGCTTCTGCTTCAGATATCGTCCCCTCTAGTACACCCAAAGAACAACCCTGCCACCCTCTGCCAGGCCAGCCTGGTCCTAGGCGCCCAGAGTTCCTTCTGCCATCCCAAATAGTGTCCTCTGGGAAATGCAGGCAGCTGCAGCAGGATCACCCAGGCATCGTTGAGGAAGAGAACCAGAGAGTCAGTCTCTGCCCTCCTTTTATTTTAAATATTCTGGCCTATAATTTCATGCACTCCAGAGGTGTTCAGCTTCTCAGCCAATCCCATCCTAGGCTGTTTACCATGGCCTCAGGCAACTTCCTCCTCCAGCCCCTCTCTTCTCCTCCCCAGTGATCTGATCAGATCTCTCTGTATCAACCTTAAAATACATAAAGCAAAAACTGACAAAATAAAAGGGAGAAACAGATAAGTCTCCCATTGTAGCAGAAATGTTCACAACACTTTTCCAGCAATTAGTAGCACACTGAACAAAACTATTAGCGAAGATAGAAAAGATTTGAACCACATTATCAACCATATTGATATCATTGACATTTATAAATGACAGAAAAGAGCATAGGCTATGGTAATTCCATTATATAAAATTCTAGAAAATATAAGATAAGCTAGTGACAGAAAGAAGATCAGTGTTTGAGGTTAGGATGGAGGGAGGAATAAACAGTAAAGAAGCAAAAAATTCTTGGGTGTGATCAAATGTTTTTATCTTGATTGCGGTGATAATTTCTCGGATGTTTCTCTACCCACTAGACTTCACAAACACTATATGGTTACTATTTTCTTTTTCTAATTGATTTTTAATTGTAGTTGGCATATAATATTGTATTAGTTTCATACAATTACTAATTTCTGATTTTTAGCTTAGTGTTTTCAATTTCCAGAAAAATGCTCGGTAGAAGTAGCTACAAGGCACACAGCATATAAAAAGATAATATTGTAAAGTCTTTTTATATATTGACATTTTTAACTCCACAACAGTGATCAGGTACTATTATTTTCTTCATTATAAAAAGAAAATTAAAGCTCAGAGAGGTTAGCTACATGATCAAAGTCACACAGCTGGTAGATACTGGAGCTAAACTTTGGACTCAGTAATCCAGCTCCAGAGTTCAGGCTTTTAAACATTAGGTTGCATGGCCTTACCCCACAGGCTGGTACTTGGTTGGTCCCTTTTACGGTAAAGTAAGAAGCCAAGAGAGGAGAAATTGGCAGAGGTTTTTCATGGAGCCTAACGCAGTACACCTGCTGTAGTATACTGAGCCATGAATGCATGCGCTCTTCTCTTTGCTTGAAATATTTCAGAATGGCATCAGCATCCCCTTCGCCCATTGACCGATAACAAGAATGATGGTCCATTTCTTAAAACGTGGTTACGAATGCCAGAGAATGTGCATTTATGCCATCCACAACTCCCCTCAATTCAGCGAATATCCCAGTGATGGCAACGCGGTGAAATCATGGCTTCCAACCAAGCAGTTTATTTTAAACAGAAACATTAAAATATTATAACAGATGCTCATGTCTACATGTTAAGAGATGGTATGTGTGTCTGAATAATATTTACTTCTTTACAAATTAATTTTGGCAACTGATGTATTTTTCCCCTAAATATAATGAATTTCACTGTGGAACGAATGTCTTTCAAACTTCCTACAATTAGTTATTTACTAAGCATTTCTGGGGGGCTATGCAGGGGGAATTGAACTAGGACTTGAAATAATACTACCCATCTTCCCATTATGTCAAAATGTGTTCGTCCACAAGAAGACTGTCTGCTAAACAAAACAAGACAAAACAAACACACTCAGATTTTTTTACCTTGCTTGACAAATGAGTCAGCTGAGAGCAGACATTTTTAGTGTCAAAGAACACGGTGTCAAATCTGTGTATCATTATTTCTGTCTCCACGTAGTCTTACTCGCACACAATTCCCATTTAAATCTTAGCCACAATTTTATAGAGAAATGTGTATCAATTAAAAATCCAACCGTGAACTACATTTTACAGAGAATAATAATAATACATGTACACTTTTTTTGTCCAAATTTCATACTTTTGTTAATGTAAATGTTTAAAAGGATAAAAAAAATTAAGCCTTATCTTCTGAACAACATAACTGGGGTGAACAGAAAAATGGGCTCAATTATTTGGACCCATTAATTAAGAGGAAAAGAGAAAATCTCAACTTTGACAAGGGGTTGAGTTGGGAAAGGGAGCAGTTGCAGTCAGAGCTAGAAGTTTTGAACTCGCTAGGCAGGGTGCGAGGAATGGGTTAAATTTTGTGCATTAGGAAGCATCGTTTGTGGCGGTGAGTCCCCACAGGGACACGTATACCGTGGAGAGACGAGACAGAGTGAGCACAGCCAGAGCCTTTGTGCCAGGCAGCGGAAATAACTGGGGCAGAAGTGGAGAGGCCAAGGGTTGTACATCATCCCTAACACACCTATGTGTGTGTGTAATGAGATAGTGAAACCCAAAGATTTATTCAGCTAAATATATGGTTATACAGATGAATTACAGGAACGAATATATACATGTACTTGTTATATATTTGTATACACATATACATGTAAATTATAGTATGATAAAAGTTTTCATTTACATGGCACTTGCTTAATGCCCATACGGTGTCCCACTGAGGCCAGTTTTATAAATGTCAGAGGTGTCCAAGGGTGACCTGCCAGAAGCCTGCGCACCAGTTTGCAAAGGAGACAAAGCAGTGTTGGCATCCACACTGGCTCTGCCCGTTCCTCTTCCCAGGTTCCCTGGCTGTCCTCAGAGCTGGGCAGCTGAGGGGAGAATTGTTCATTCTCTCTGGTTGCTGGGCTATGAAGTAATGGTGCTAGCATTTCAGTGGCAAGTGCCTACCCTATTTTCTGAGCCACTTTTATCTCTCCCATTTCATATTTAAACTTATGCCTCATTCTAATTTGTAAACATCCACCCTGTTAGGTGAATATTTCTATAACAGTTCTGTGTTTATTCATATACAGTTGTAAGAAAGTAGGGTTCAGAAATCTCGAGTAAAAATGCCTGTCTTGAAAGATTCAAAACGGTCAGTGACACAGATTTGAGTTGAATCTTAGTTCGGAAGAGCTCAATTTCCTGCCAAATACTGGAATTCTATCACAATATGAAATGTGCAAGGGTTGAGTTTGTTTAGGAATTATACACAATTATTTTCTCCATATCTTGCTCTAATTTGTGTATCAGTTATAAATAGAGGTTGATGTTTTCCAAAATATAAGCTATTTGAAGAATAAAATATTTCTATTTTGTCTCCTCTTTTCTCTACACTTGAAGGAAGCCCAAGTATCAAAACTGTGGCACCCTCCACTGGCACCCCGATCCCGCAGCTGGCAAGCATTTCCCATATGAAAGCTTTGTGTACATGGGCTATGCATAGGAGTATATAATTAATTTAATATTCAAATGGCATACAATTTCTATTAAGCGTCATTATTTTTATAATAGATGAACAGCCTAGGTGAAACTCAGATTAAATCACAGCATGCCAAAATTGTAAAAGGTTTTGCTTGGCAAGAGGGATCTGCTATTTAAGGAACATGCTAGTAGGAGACATTGTGGATGAGGCTTAGAAGGACCTGCTGGTAAGATTACCCAGCCATACATCCCAGATCCAGTCTCCACCGTCGGGTGCTTCAATCTCCATCTCTGCATCAAAGGAAGTAGTTCAACTAGATGTTTTTAAATGTCTTATCCAGTTCTAAATTTTGATGATACTGGGCAGGAAAAGAAAATCTGTAATTTAACCTTCTTTTGAGGGATTAATATTAGAAGTAAAAAAGCATTTCTAATGGTGAAATATCTTCAGCAGACAAGCATTATGTAGGGTCATTATAACATTTCCTTCATTTTCTGAAAAAAAAAATATGATGTAGGATTCTGTTTTGGAGTTTAGTCTTTCTTGAATGAAAGTCATGAATTAGATGAATGGCTTCTAGAATTTCAGAAACCAATGCAATTAAAAAAAGGAATAAAAACTTACTTTTTTTTTTTTTGGCCAAAGATACTAAAAAAACAAAACCAACAATCAGTAAAAATATTATGGCTGAAATTCCTTTAGAGAAAAAATATTTTAGCATAAAATTAGAAAGAACATAGTTGTAGGATAAAGAGCAATTTATGTTGAATATTTTATTAAGAAACTCATTCATTTTTCTAATTTATTTCATTTGGCCATTAACTGTGAAAACACTATCTGGGACCAGCACAAATCAGAGGATTGGCTTTTGAAAAACTGGTGGATTAGATGACCTCTCAATTTCTGTCTCTTAATCCCATCATTTCCCTAAATTAGCTTAATTATCCTGCAAAAATAGAAGCACAGCAGTGGCTTTTGCAATTACTTCTTGATTTGAGCATTTTCTCCATCCCTCAGTTTAAGTTTATTCTACGTGACTGAACATTATCATTGATTCACTATGAAGTTAATCATTTAGATAACTTCTATTAAATACGTCTCAAGGCTCGTGATTGGAAAACTGGTCGTGGCTGGCAGAACTATTTGTTGGTGGTGTTTCTTTTCCTATAGATACTCATTTGAGAAAAAGCTTTTTCTGGTCAGCCCTGCTGTTCCTGCTGTTACTTATGTCCCATCGCTTTCAGAGCAGAAAACAATTAGAATCCACTTCCCTCCTTGCTCTCTCATTTCTCTAAAGCTTAGAAGGAAAATAAGAAAAAAAAAGCCATAATCTAGAAAACAAATCCAAACACAAACAAACCAAAAACCCTCTTCCTTGCTTCATTTGTGTGTTTTAGAATCCCATTAACATTGTCGAACGGCTGTCACTGCCTCCTGTGAATGACCTTCAGAGAACAACCAGCGCAGTCAGGATCTTCCTGAAGTGGAATGTCAATTCTCTGTCGATGAATTGCCAGTCTTATCCTATGATTGCCAAGTTTGCGAGGATTATTGTTTAAAGGCTGTCAGGAGGCTGCTCTGTTAAGGAATCTGAGACCGGTTGCATGCAATTGACGAGACACTATTTACAGGTCTAGGATGCAATGTGTGAGCTCTTAGCAGACAAGGATGCAATGTGTGAGCTCTTGGGATCCACAAGGTTGAGACTGAATGTTTGGGGAGAGAAGACTTACACACTAAATATTTTCCTCCCCTCATCCCCAAACATAAAAGAATTGAATTCCATTGTGAACCCAAAGGATATCTGATTGTATAAGAAAAGACACTAAGTCCTATTACAATATATTTAGGACCCAAGAGATTTTAAACAAAGTCCCACCCACAGATCTAATCAGAAACAGAGGGACCCGGGCTGACCAAAACTTCAACACATGCTTTCAGAGGTTTTCCTGGGAGACGGTATCTAGCTGACATGAAGGAAGAGAGTAGAGGATTGTGTATGTGCCGTTGTTTTACGTGGTGAAGCTTCTAAGTTGTGGTCGTTAATTCTACCCACAATTCATTGAGCAGAACTCAGTCACCAGGCCCAACTTAAATGCGAGGAGTGATACTCAGACAAGTAGACATTGGTGGGACGGCTGTGTCCTAGTAACAACTATTCACTAGGAAGGGGTGATCTCCATAGCAGCTGGCAGTTTTTACCACAGGGATTTTGTAGAAAAACTCACCAGCTGCAGTATTTAAACATGGAAAAGAAGCAATTAAAAAGTTTGCCAAAATATTTAACACATCGACCTGTGTAAGTTCTAGAAGAAAAAACTTAAGGGACCAAGAAAGTATATAAATGTTAACATTCATTGACAAAATTTTCCAATTTATACCCAACTGTCCTATCCTCCATGTGCCTCTGTGCCTTTTAAGTCTTGGCATTTTCCCCTGAATTTGTCATGCCGCAGACACCTCTGTGCATATCCTCATACAAGCCTGCACATACAGGTGGGGAAAAAGTAGTTTTACAGTTCCATGCAAAACACAGAATTTATTATTGCATTATTATTTATGAATTATTGTACTATTTTCCAACAACTATAAACCTACTTTTGCCCTACCCTGTGTCCATATACATACATGTCCTGAAGTGATTCAAGAAAAATTGGCCAAAACGGTCACATCCCTCTATTATTCACCTTGGCCCTTCTCCATGGAAGGGTGCTGCACTGGCCCCAGTGTGGTCCTTTCATGCCTTCACTCAGTTAACCTACTCAGTCAGACTCTCCCCTCACATTCAGTTTGACTTACCGCTAACAGGTACAGGAGTTTCATTTTCACAGATAAATCTTCACTTTAATTGGGTTTAAGGACCTTCAGTATAAGGAACAGAGCCCAGATGGAACAGCAAGGTGGTTTTGCTGTGGAGGTTAAAGAGCGAGTAAGAATTATCACCTGGAGGGCAGAGCTCTGCTCACCTTGACCTTAATGATGTTGGCACATGGAGATTGTTTTTAAGTTTTATTTTATTTAAGTGGAATTGGTTATATTGTATCTCCAACACTAGATTCTATTATTTAGAAAAGAACAATTACATACATGAGTTTTTCTTGCTTTGGCTCTGAAGTAGTAATGTCTCCCCCTCAAAGGGTAAAATTTTTCTTCTTGCCCTGCCCTATTTGTGAATTTTATAATCATGTTAATATTTTGGTACCACTTTACAATTTACAAGGCACTTCTATTGTCCTAGATGCCCATGGCTTTTTGGTAACTTGCATTTATAGTATGAGTCATCCTCTCCATGATAGAGGTTTATGAGGTTTGAGCAAAGAGAGTAATAAGAAAAGTAACATGATTATTTATGAAAAATTGCTGATCAATTAGCCATATTTAGACCTTCAAATCAACACTTCAGCTGTTATATTCAATAAGGCACATAATTGTCTGCTTTCCATCTGGGGCAATAGCAACTGGCTGTTGGTTGCTGTCATTAGCCGGTCCCTCCTCTGGAACTTCAAGCAGCTGCCAGCAAAACCATTGCCCAACGGTACAGTGTGTGCGTTGGAACAAGGAGGCATGTACCAAATCTATTTTCTAAATGTATAGCCTCTAGACTCTGGCTCAGAACACATTCTCGTCGGTGAAGCTTCTTCCACATTGAAAGTAGTGGATGGATACGTCCATGTAAAAACAGGAGTCATTAAAACAATGGGATACAGCTACATGCCAATTAGAATGGCCCAAATCCAGAACACTGACAACATCAAATGCTGGTGAGGAGGTGGGGCAACTAGAATTCTCATAAATTTCTCATGGGAATGAAAAGTGATATAACCACTTTGGAAGATAGTATGGTATTTCCTTACAGAACCAAACATAGTCTTACTTTATGATCCAGCAATCACACTCTGGTGTTTTCACAAAGGAGTTAGAAACTTATGTCCACACAAAAACCTGTACACGGATGTTTATGAGCAGCTTTATTTATAATTACCATAATTACCACATAATTTCACTGATATGTGGAAATAATCACGGATATGGGGATGTAAGTACAACATAGGGAATATAGTCAATAATATTGTAATAACTATGTATGGTCAGATGGGTATTAGATTTACTGGGGTGATTACTTTGTAAGATATATAAATATACAATCACTACCTAGTACACCTGAAACTAATATAATATTGCATGTCAACTGCAATTAAAAAATAAGTAAAAAAAAAAAAAACCAACAACTTGAACACAACCAAGATGTCCTTTGGTTGGTAAATGGATAAACTGTGTTCCATCCAGACAATGGAACATTAGTCAGTGCTAAAAGAAGTGAGTTATCAAGCCCCGAAAAGACAGAGAAAAAGGTTAAATGCATATTATGAAGTGAAAGCAGCTCATCTGAAAAGCCTACATACCATAGGATTCCAACAATGTGACATTCTGGAAAAGGAAAACTGTGGAAAAAATAAAAAGAGAGTGATTTCCAGGAGTTCGGGGAGCAGGGACAGATGAACAGGCAGAGCACACAGGATTTTTAAGGCAATTAAAATATCCTTTATGGTGTTATAATGATGGCTATATGTCATTATACATTTGCCCAAACTCATAGAAAGTACAACATCAAGAGCAAACCCTCAAGTAAACTATGGCCTTCGGGTGATTGTGATGTGTCGATGCAGTTTCATCCCTGGGGAAAAGAAAAGAAAGTGCCATTCTGTGGAGTGATGTTAATAGCAGGGGAGACTGTGCCCATATGAAGATGGGTGGGGATGGAGTATATGGGAAACTTCCGTACCTCCTTCTCCACTTTGTTTCAAATCTAAAACTGCTCTAAAAAAATAAAATCTTAAAAACAAGCAAAAGAAAACAACACAATAACAGGGGCAGAAGGGCCAGGTGACAGCAATCCTTAGGGAGGAGATTCTGAAACGGATTCGTGCAGTGTTCCTGCCCCATCCCCATTCAGCCCTGTCTCTCCTTCAACAATAAAGGTAGCTGCAGATCTTGAAAGAAACCTTGATGAGAGGCATAAAGGGGCTCAGACGCAAAGGGTACGTGTGTGGGAGGTGTTACTGAGTCGGGGCAGGAGATGAGGCGTTTATGCTGATATTTAAGATAACAGTAAGTGAATGCAGAAAATCATATACTCTATAGATTGTCTCTTTAATAACAGAATTAGGGATGAACTACAAAAGTGAAAGCTCATCAGGCTGGAATTGTTAGTGTTTGATCATTTGATCTTTCTGTTAACAGAACGCATGTTACATACTGGATACGCAGTAAATATTTATTGGATTGAAAAATTCAACCGTATACCCCTCCCCTCCTCCAACACAAATATGTTGAAGTAGTAGGTGGTTTAAATATTTCATTGACTTTTTAATCATCCTCTTATGTGTCTTGTTCCTCCTCTCCAGCCCCTTACTACATGCAGCAACTCAGCATTTCAGAGCAAGATCAATAGGGATGGAATTTACACCATCATGATAAGCAGAATAGGAAACATTTTCTTTGATAACTATATTCTCGAATATTTGCATCTTCTCCACTTATTTGTGAAGCCAACTCTGCCAATACACCTGAAATGATTTAATAGAATCAATACTCAGGACTATCTTTGTCATGAGAATGGTCCAGCTCTGGGTCTCCGATGATTCCTATTTAAGAATTCTGGAATCAAAAACAAAACAAAAATAATAAATAAAAGCAAAAAAATAAATCTGGAACTAATTTGCCTTTATCTTTATAGTAGCATGTGGGTCACTCCACAGCTTCCATTTTGTCCTCAACTTAATGTCCAGCTGTTTGTTCGATGTTTTTATCTCTTCTGACGTCCCCACTGTAATGAAAGAGCTCTCCCTCTTTCCCTCTTGCACTGCTTTCCGGCTCTCTGTTGATTTGTATTCACAATCACTATGAATTCCAGCTAATAGGCTGCAACATATGTTTGGTGTGTTGGGGTCAAGGTGAAGAGTTGAGTTAATGCAAAATGTTAATTCTATGACCTTTCAGAAAACCCGATAGGGTGTACAATAAATTCTAGATTATTTTCACTTGGGTTGGAGATCAGTCCTTTGTTTAGTAACCTGAGCAGACATAAAACTTCATTTTTGCCACCTCATGATTTTTTTAGCCATTAGCTGTGTTCCGATTATTGGACTCACTTGACATTATGCCTTGTCTTGATATTTTCATTGATTTTTTTTTCAAAGAAACCAGAAGCTCTTCCCATATTTTTATGAGTAGGCCTGAAGAATAACAGCATATTAATATAATGTACTGATAGGGCATTGTTATCTCATTTTTTATTTCGATAGATAAAAAAGGAAGCCAAACTAATAGAGCAATATTGAATTCTGGGAGATTTGTGGTATTTTAAAAAACCAAGCTGATAATAAAATACGAAATACTATCGATCTGAGAACAAAAATTCACCAGTGTGTAACCTTGAGATAAATTATTTTAAAAACACATGTCAGCATTACCCATCACATAAATAAATGACACAATAAAATATGATGAAGTTCCTGTTATTAAACTGATGATTTAAAACAAAACAATTACCATACTTTTAGAAAAGTGTTCTGGGATAAAAAATCATAATTTTTATACACTATATTAAATTATAATGAACACTCAGTTGGCCCCTGAAAAAGAAAATAGATCATGAAATGCATGCATAGGAGGCAGGAACAAAGTCCATGGCTTTGGCGAATGTTGGGAGCACAGGGACTGACTATAAATTTAAGACCCAAAAGAACACCTGGAAGGAACTGTTTTTTACCATCAAGCTGCTTCCCTGGGTCCCTGCAAAGATTTTATTTAGCTCGAGCAGCTGCATGGAGACGAAGGAACTCTGGGAAATCTGACCCGCTAGGTTCTGCTAATGGCTGCCCTCACTATTGACTTTTCCTAGATGGTTCTGCCCGGTCTTGCCAATCGATGAGTTAGTCCACAGCATTTTGGAACAGGAGGAAGATAAAATTTTTTCCTTGCAATAACTTATTTTCTCACTCTCGCACTATTGATTATTACATAAAAGATTTCAAAAAAACATTATTATTCAATAATTTTTTAACAATGGCTCATCATTTTTCTCTGAAAACATATAACATTTCCTTCTAACTCTCTTTTTTTTTTATTTCCCCATCCTGTTGTCCTTTCTCTACTGGACTTGCAGTCTCTACCAGGACCTTACCCACAATGTCAGGTATAGATCAATGGCAACGACCCACAGAAACGTCTGCTCATAGTTCTCAAGAATGTATTTGCATAAAAGCACATGCATGACAGGTGAACACACACACACAAGCATCAGTACTTCCTAGCATGTCAGCTAGTATATTCATTAGAATAAAATGCATCATCTAATTTATCACTACTCTCCTGTCCTTTATTTTTCACATTTTTATTAACTCTTCCAAAAATGAAGATACTTATACCTGTGTCTGATTTATATCAATATAATACAGAGACAATGCAAGGTTCTAAAAATAAATCTACTACATATTCTAGGCAAATAGTGGGTAACGGGTATTTCTTTACTATGTTCAAGTAGCCTAAACTGCTACTTTTTACCATAAATTCGATGGCAATGTTGTACAGTTGAAGATTTATGCGTTCCCTAGACTGCGCAGCTTGGCAATGGGGAGCAACCTGCCCACAAATTCCACAAACTACGAAAGTGAGAACATCTTTACATCAAATTTTAAAAATATCATTATTTTGGAAGACAAATTATTGGGGAAAGCAGAGGGACAATTTTTTAAAAAGAGGTAGAGGTGGAGAAAGAGGAGAAAAGAGGAGTTTGAGAGAAAAACAAAGTACCACCATTCTGTCTTTAATTGTGCCTTTTTAAACAGAAAGGGGGAGAACTGGTCGAGAAGAACAGCACAAGGAACACAGACTAATGAGAAGAGTAACTTTTTCAATGTGCAAGTTACCTAAGAGAATGTCATATTTTATTCTTTCTATTGAAGATCACAGATGTGTGTACATCTGCCTAGATTTACAGGGGATTCATTTAGCAAAATCATTTGCTCTCTCTTTTAAAAAGTCTATAGTAATTCCATATTTCATCTGAAATCCTAGCTGCATTGATTTCAAGACTAGCTCGTAGGGGAGTCGGCTGTGTGATCTGAGGGCTGATGAAGAATCCATATGTCATAACAGTTCAGACAGCAAAGGGAAAAAAGGAAAGTCTGACTGCAGTTCATTCTCTACTGTAATTATCAGTGAGTTTACAGTGAGCACACTAGACCAAATAATATAATTTGTAAACACGGTGAGTTATGGTTCTAATCTCAGGCCCTAAGGCCAACCCAGTTTATATTACTAGTTGACATTTCCAAATCCTTTAGAATTTAGACTTTGACTGCCCCTTAAAAGTAAAATAAAAATGATAAATCTTTTGGAATTCACTGACTGGTCACACTGAGATAAACACACAACTTTCTGAAACAGAGGAAACCATTTATTCAAAGACACTTCATTATTTTCACTAAAGGAAAATGGAAAACGCTGCCAATGGAAGAGCATTTACCACGAGCACAGGGTACCTGAGGCTGGCTTCGACGTGCCAGGTTTGCACCATAGTCCCAGCTTTCGGATTCTTCTCCCCCCACAGGAAATGCGGCGGCCGTCAAAGGCTCACGCAGACACAGGCCTGCGATTACGCCCGGGAGGGAATCCTACCCTCTGTCCACTGCGATTCCACGTTAGGTACGCCCAGTTAAAGGGAGTCCAAGCCCATGTCAGGGAATCTTGTCCTCCAAGGGCTATGGCTAAAGCACAGAGGGGTAATAGGGCTATGCTAAACTTGGAAAGTATTGTAAAAATCCATAGCTTGACTGCTTTAATGTGCATAAGGACCACATGAGACCTTGCCAAAACGGAGACTCCAAACCCAACCCCTGAATTTCCCATTCAGTAGGATTAGGGTGAGGCCCAAGGACACACAGTTCTTACAAACTTTACTAGTGATTCTGATGCTGGTGATTCATGAATCACTCTCTGAAAAATACCTGAAAAGACCATTTCACTGTGCACCATTCAAAAACACCTATGTATGAAAGTTTCTATATAAGGACTCCATTTAATTATTTATTTATTCATCACCTGCTATGAGCCTACTTTTATGCAAATTAGCAGAAAAACTTGCTCAAATGTTGAAGATTCATTATTTTCTTAAAATAAATACTAAACTATTTTGTAATGTTTAGAAACTATTAAATCAAAGAAAATAGTGCAGTTAAGAAAAATCATTATTAATTTAAAAATGTTTTATACACTGATTATTTTTAATACAGTAGTAACTGATATTTGTTTAGGTATAAATTTTTTAAGGTTTAAAATGAAGTTTTCTTTTTAATTGTTTTGCATGTGGGAAAATTTCATATGATAAACTGCAAGCGAATGGGTCCATTTGTCTATTAGCCCATTTCTGTATGTGGGCAAGGATGTATATGCGTCCTTAGGTTTATGGTTAACGCTTCACTGATAATTATTACAATGTCTGCGTGTTAATGAAAAGAAAGAGAAAGGGGTCCTCCTTCTCCTTTTGGGGGAGAAGGAAGAGGAGAAGGAGGAGGAAGAGGAGATGAAGAAACAAATGTTTACCAAACTAGTTTCTTACACTGAATTTATCCTTCAGTTTCACGCTGTCCAGCCTCCAAGATGACCTCTACAAATTTTAATTGGTATAAAAATGTCAAGGACCTAGAGTAGACAAAACAATTTTGAAAAAGAATATGTTTGGAAGGGTAACTTTGCCCACACTTTGTGCATTCATATCTTAATTGCACTGTCGTTTCTGCATCAGCCAGAAATATCTCTGCAATAGATGTCCACCATAAAAATATCATCAACCATGCAGGTTCATACAGGAAAAGGGGCTTGTAAAAGCATGCTGAGAAATAAAAACTAGAAAACTTCCAGAAGATAACATAGAAGTATGAAATCTAGGTGATTTGGGTTGGTGATGTCATTTAAGGTACAGCACCGAAACCATAATACAAGAATGAAAAACTTGTAACTTGAACTTCATTAAAATTAAAAGTCTTGTTCTGCAATAAATAGTTTTAGAGAACGAAAAGGTAAGTCACAGAATGAAAGAAAATCTTTGAAGAGCTGATATCAAAGAACTGCTGTCTAAAATATACAAAGAACTTCTAAAACTCATCAGTAAGAAAATAACCCACTTTTTAACTGAGCAAAAAATATGAATACCAAAGAAGATACACAGATGGCAAGCACATAAAAATTGCTCCACATTTTACATCCTTAGGGAACTGCAAATTAAAACAACAATGCTATAATACCACATACCTATCAGAATAGCTAAAATCCAGAACAATGACCACACCAAATGTCAGCAAGGATGTGGAGCAACTGGACTTTCATTCATTGTTGATGGGAATGTAAAAGAATGAACCCTAAGTTGACCATGGACTTTAGTTAATAATAGTGTATCAGTATTGGCTTATCAGGTGAAACACATATAGTGTACTAATAGTAGATATAATATTAGAGGAACTGGAATGTGAGGGGCTTTATGAGATCTCTGTATTTTCAGCTCAATTTTCCAGTAAACTAAAATGGCTCTAAAAAAATTCTATTAATTTAAAAACCGTTGAAGAGTATAAAAGCATGCTGCTGTCATGGTGACTCACTTAAAAATAAGTAAGTGATCGTTGTTAACATATAAAAAGTTAAAATGAAATTTGAAAATTTGGAAGCAGCTTACATTCCCAAAAGAGTTGAATGACATAAATCTAAAAACTTTGGAGATGTCAATAAAGGCAAAAACTCAATAAAATTGCTGTTCTCATATAATCGACGTTTAAAATGTACTTCTAACGAAGTTGGCACACCTAAGTCTATTTTACGGATGTTACTTTCATTTAATTATACGTTTCAGCATTTAAATAAGGACCATTTGAAGTTACTGTAATGTCTGTACTCAAAGGTGTTTTACATACATTATCCTTAAATATCATGCAAGAACGTAATACCACTCCATTAAGAAAATGGAGGTTCAAATATGCTAAAGCATTTGCTTAAGGTCAACCTGCTAGTAGGTTTGAGATTTGTGTCTATCTGAGTCAAAAAGTGAATTTCTTTTTTTTTTTTCAAGTATAAATTGAAACTTCAAGTTGTGGAGAGATATTTGGGAATACGTGGAGTTCCTCCAGATGTACCACGTAATAACTATATGGTAGAGGTCATGTTGGGAAGTAAAAATGGCTTTTCCAAAGGAGAAGCTAAGGCTGATATTAGGTCACAGAAAAATTATATATAATATTATTGAATAATAGAGTTAATTTCCTAGATGAAGAATCCAAAGTTCTTTTCAAGAGTTAGCCTACCTTTTTGATGAGACTGATAATTTGTCCTTAATATCTATTCTCTTTCTTCCTTTTAGGCAAAGAGCCACCTACTCTGAACTGGATATATGGCTCTTTCTCAGAGACTATATATTTCCCATCCTTCCTTGCAGCATATATTGTCATGTGACCGAGTTTCGGCCAATGGATGAATGGAATTGATGTGCGAATCTTCTGGGCTATGTTCCTGAAAGGAAGATGTTTATTCTTTCTCTCTTTCCTTTGTATAATGTGGGTGTATAAGGCGGATGGAGACATGGGGGAGTGAGCCAGCTTTGACCATCCTCCTGAGGCCCACGCATGAGGAGAAGGAGCCTGAAGCCCTGGATGGCTATACAAAAAGCAAAGATGCTGAAGCTCCCTGAACCACCTACAAACTCAGACTTTACATGAGAAAGAAATAACCTGAACTTGTTCAAGCCACCTTCATTTAGTCTCTGTTAACTTAGCCAAACAATTCTGAAATTAATGTCTCCTGAGTCCCTCGTCATCTTTGTATATTTATTGCCCTTAAATATTAACTATGATCACTAATCTATTTAAATACAAGTATATTAATTGTTATGTGATAAACTAGATAAATATTTTGGATTAGTATAGGTACAGTTTAATTAGGCAACTTTGATTCCAGGATTATAGACTACAGTGTACACATCACTATTCTCATAATCTAATTGAAATATTAAATGTTAATTAAAATCCAAGAGAGACTCATTATCAGATTTCACAGGCAGAAAGTAATGAGCTATATAGTGAATAGTGCATTATTGCTTTTGGTGCTATTATTGCTATTTACTGTTTATTTGGGTAAGAATCCATTGAATTTATGTTTGACCTTTTTCAACAGACTTTTCTTTACTCTTCTGACTTAATGGAAACAATCCCAGTCAATAAAAATAATTTCTCCAATCAAATTATTTGAAAAATATGTGTTAAGCTCTAAAATAGCCTATGGAATTTTTCCCAGTACTATAAACACGTTTCACAGCATTTCTTTAAATGATAAAAAGAACTTCTCTTCACAAAAACCATAAAAAAATTTCAATTAAAATATAAAGTTCTGAAATATTATGAACTGATTGGGAATAAGATCGAGGTAGCCAGGGAGTTCAGAATGTGTTTATTGAACTCAAACTTATGCTATACTGAAAATATTAATCACGGCTGTAATTACAGAACAGCTTATTTGACACAGCCACAGAACCTGCTTCAGCAAAAGCTTTTTCTATTTTTTTTCCTCCTCAGATTATGCTAAATCTGACCAGAGACGTTTATTTATTTCTAGGCACTCTCTACTGCCCTCAGCATAGAGGCTAAGGGTTTACATTTAATTCAACTGTTAACAAAGGAGACACTTGCAGAAGTGAAATTACAAATGTGTCTTGATTTTCTTGCATTGGTAACAATCAGAGAAACTTATACGAAATTTTGATAAATACTTATAAACCTGTTGAATCATATAGCAAATAGGTTACTAAATTGGACTTTAGTTTTTCCTGATTAATACACTTTTGAATTATTTACAGTATTCTTCATATGTGTTCAGAATGATATTATTTTAGTTAGACAATAGCCAGGGAAGATGCTTGTGTTTTATTAATTTAACACTTATTTTTTTCAAGGTGAATAGAAGCAGAGTTCAATAAAAAAATTACTTGAAGATCCCCTGTTTTAGTCCCCTTCTGACATGCTGGTTTGTTGAATTTTTTAAATGTATAACCTGTCTAGACTCAAAGTCAGTAAAAATATTTCATCCTGGACATTTCCCTTCATCTTACCTATCCCCACCCAACACTAACCTTTGCTCCATCTAGAATCCTTGGTCCTGTCTCCAAGGTAGATTTTATTTTTTTTTAGTTTCTCAATTTAACTACATTCTTCAACTTTGGTCTAGATCATGTAGATTACTTAACCTTAGCTTCATAGGTTCTTTGTGGTCACTAACTTCTAATAAACAAAAATCAGTGTAGTCCTTTGCTATTGTGCTTCTTGTAAAAACACCATGTTTACAATGCATTACCCTTTCTGTACCAAAGTATCTAAACTTGTACACGTTTAAATTATAGACACACCGACATGAGTGTAGGAGGCAGCATTGCATTGTGGGTGCTGACAGCAGTACTTCTGAACCTCTCTGTACTTTAGGTTTGGTTTCGTTTCTTTGTTTTTAATATTGGGTAGATACAAAATAATAGTTATCCTAAACAAAAGGTTCCCATAAGTATGCACGTATTTGGGGGGAGGAAGTCTCAGGATCTGTAGAATTTTGGGAAACAAAAATTTTGTGTGCATATCAGAATTTATGGGAATAAAACTGGAGTCAGCAGAAAGTTTTTATTCATCAGAAAATTGTTTCAAACATTTCAGAACTCATGAGCCAAACTTTCTACCTAAGGCAAACTTTTCGATCTGCGGAAATGGTTGAAATTCCATTTGGTTGATCTTCATTCATTTACCTCCCCTGTGTGCTTTCCTGGAAAACAATGACTTCTAAGAATGAGGGTAAGTTTCATGAACTGGAAATTAAAAGTCACAATTAGAGTAATCACAGTAGCCACTCCATGCGTTAATTTTACAGTGCTAAAGAAAATAATTTCAAGAGGCTATGGGATGTAAAACTATACAGATGGCATCACAGTTGTACTCAATAACAAATCTGCTGGTTGGAAAACGTCTAGGCTTTAGACATGAACCAGAAAATAATTATGTTAGAGGCATCAAAATGTCATTTGTGATCAATTTTATTAGCTTCAGGATAAAAACACATCAGATTATTTCAGAGAGTACAGGTTAAAAAAAAAAAAACTCTTTAAAATCTCAGTATAGCCTACACTCAGAAAACTGCGCACTTCATAAATGTAATGTTCAATGAATATTCAAAAGGTGAACATATTTGTTACCATCCACCCAGACCAAGGAGCAGATATCTTCATTGACTGCTTTTTAATATGCTTCTGACCATGTTTCTCTTAGAAAGCGGGCAAATGTCAAAACGCATGTCTATGAATTTTGGATAAAGAAACAAGATTTAGTCAACAAGTCTCCTAGCTTACCAGTTGATGCATTTGGTCAATCACAACTGATTGACTTCTGAAATAATTATAATAGACTTTTACCAGGCCATTTACATTGACCAATCCAGCTGACTCAAATACATAGGGATCGATATTTGATTGACTTCTGATCATATGGGGCCAGCTGGTAAATGATATATCACTAAGCCAGCGGCTTCATGATTTCCTTGTGTATCTAGAATAAGGTCCAAATATGACTTGGTCCCTTTACCAAAGAACAAATACTTGGCTACCATTCTTTAAGATCTCTGTCTGTTTCTCTCTCTCTCTCTCCCCCTCTGCCTCTCCCTTTCTTCCTCTTGCAGTTTCTCTCCTCTCTCTCTCTCAAACTCTCTCTCTTTCTCTCAAATAAAGAGATTTGTTTTAATGGGAAAAGGTATTTTTGAAGAATAACATCTGTCTCTATTTCATCAAATAGGAGTTAAAAAGAATGTTTGGTAAAACAGTAATATCAACCCAATTAAAATCCTGATCATTGTGACTATGTTTCACCCTAAAAAACCTTTTTCTAGTTTCAAAATTTTGATTGTATTTTTCCATTGCCATGTATTCCCCCGTATACTACCCGCCCTCCCACAATCACCACACTGTTGTCCATGTCCACGCATCCTTTCCCAAAATGCATGTAAAACATTTGTTATTTTCGTCTTTAAACCTGGCTTATGTATGTTTGGTACATGAAATCTTTCGAAAATCACTTTGAGACGTTCTTGCATGAAGCCATCTTGAGTAGACAGCCTCTGTGGATCTTTCCTAGCAGTTGTTCTCCAGCACAAAGGGAGCTAGTGGAGAAGCAACTCCTGGCTCATGTGTAAGTGAAAGTCATATTTAAACTTCTATATATTCTAGCTCCAATTTCAGAAAGCATGGGAAGGTTACTTGCCTCTGTTCAAGAGAAGAGTTAACGATTAGCCCACTTTGACAAGGGGCTTAGGATTCACTTAAGATGTAAGTGTCTATGGAAGTATAACTTTTTCAGTGCCTGTTTAATTTTAAAGAGAGAGCTAAAGCAGCATCAGGAAAACAAAAAGAGACTTTTTAGGAAGAGTATTGTAGTAGGTAGGCAAAGATAGAAACAGAGCTTGAGCTAGAGAAAGCGATAAAGACGTGTAAAGAAATTTAAGACCAGTTAAAATGAATACATTTCTTTGTAATCCCTTCCAGTCACATTAAACAGCAGACCATTTGTTGATTATTAAGCACTTGATATGCCCTTTATTTAATAAAGTTCTCTTCTCATGGTAGATGTTTAAAAAATCAACAATTAGTACAGAATTAAGGCTTGTAATGTGGTAATTTAATACAAACTGTTAGTAAAGGCTAACTATTGTAAATATTTAAATATTGACCTATGTATGTTCATACAGCATAAATATGAGTATTATATAATATGTAAACACATATGGCATGAGGAGGTCTTCACTCTTGTTTTCATTTAGAACTAACACAGGAACTTGGTTTGACAAAACTGTGCACCACACCTATTAATAAACAGTGAGCCCTGTCCCACCCCACAACCCATGTCACTTCTTAAAGATACTCATCATCAAAAGTTTCACACCTTCCTTACAGAAAATTACCATGAAATTAGGCAATAGGTAATCTCTTCCGGTTACCACCAAGACTGCCATTTTTCCTGTTCAAATGATCCCTTCATTTCTCTCCAACTTCTACACCATCTTTTGGGAATAGGGATATTTGATAAGGCTAACATCTTCTGATAATTTTCTACCTCCCAAAGTTACTGTTTGGGATCAGAGTACAGGTTCCAAGTCCTTACAGGACCCATTAACTTCTCCTTCCCAGGACCTTCTCTCTTTTAAAAAAATGTGCGTACCTTTTATTACTGCTCTTACATTTTATTAATCATTTTTAAGGTCATACACAGCACTAAGACCTATGCTAGAGCTTAGAATTTACTCACCCTGGACTGATTTCAGCCTACTTCCTAGATACAATATTTCTGGTGTTTTACTTTTTCTCTCTTTTTGAGAAACAATAACAAAGAGACACAAATTCTGTGTAAACAGAGCCATTGGAGGAAAAACTTATTTATAAAATTTTTAGAGCACCCATATGCAAGTAAAATAATTCATGTTTTTTAGTTTTCTTGGTGTTGAAAATATGTGTCCTCTTATCAATCAATGGCATTTGTGGCAATGCTGTGGCTCTTTGTCTCCATCCAGATACAGTTTTTCTTAGTGTGCCGATCCTCTCTAGGGAAAGCTAATGAGCATTTTTGGCACCTGCTTTGAGGCCTGAGATATGCCCTGTTGTAATGTATTTCTATCTAAATTATTCTAATTGGGTAAAGAGGCTGAGCTGTACTAATTTCCAAAAAAACTAGCTCATTTTGATAGCTCAGTTTATCTCTTGATACAGGATAGTAGAGTAACAGAAAATAACACATATACATACATATACATTTTTGAACCTTGTATTTTGAATTAAACAAGTGTTTTTTATTCTTCTCAATGACTCAGCTAGTAATTAATGCAATGCTGTATAGTGATCGTCACTTGCATAATGCGAACATGCAACAATATTAATTTTTTCTTTCCTAAACACAAAAATGAACCAAAGATGTTTTAACAGCTTTTTGAAGCATATTTTATAATCAGATTGGGCCTATAAACAATGAAATGCCAAATTATTCTTTCAACCTGACTCTCTGTCAATGTTTTACAATCTGATCACTTACATTGGAAAGAGGATGTATTATAAACTTGTTTCCTGAAAAATTTATCTTGTTATAAAACTCTCACAAATATTCCTTTTTATCAACTTCTTCCCCTGTTAATTATTATCGTGTTTGAAGTCAGTATTTAAAATATCTGTAAATAAAACTCAGATGTCATTTAGAATAGCACCTTACAAGCAAAACAGCCACTTAGGTTTGTGGTTTGCCAGCTATAGATGTAAATAAAAATATGAAGCTGAATTTATTCAGCAGGAAATTGTGGGACATATTTAAATATTTCTTATACACTAATAAACTACTTAACCAACTCCAACAGAAGAAAAAGCAAGATGTGGAGGAGACACTGAAAGTCATAATACAAAAATTCCCACTCATATAACTTGCACTCTAGCTTGAAAAGTAAGACATGAACATCAAACAGTTACAAAATAATTATTGAATTAAAAAATAATAGGGTATAAATATAAAGGGTGTCTAAAATAAAGATGCAATTAAATGTCAAATGAATGGCGCACATCATGAATTCTGAAGCTTTAGGGAAGGATCAGGAGGTGAGGAATTTGGAATAATTCATGAAGGTCTCAGTAGGCATCTTATTTGCAAGGACTGGAACAGTAAAAACGCAGCCGTGATGTGCTGGAACCACCCAGTACTGGCCGTAAAACTTGATCACTGGCAACTCTCTCTAACAATGTTTTCAGGGATGTTATATGAACAGCGTGAAAGTGTCCACGTTAGGAGTATTTACACCACAGAAATTGGCAACCTCTACAACGTTGGGCTTTTTTCTCACAAAAACAGTTGATAAACATTTATTAGCACATGATGCTATATAAGGGCCCTTATCAAAATCTAGTTCAAATGTTCATTTATCCAAAGAGTTGAAATGACTTGAGTAAGTCACACTGTAAGGAAATGACAGATTCTGACCTGCACCTACCTGATTGTAAAGTATTAAGAAGGGGTTATCTTAAAGTTAAGTGAGTTTTTCATCAAATGTTTTCCCCAGCTAAGCTGTCATCATTGCTTCCATCATACAATTCTGCTACTGCCCTGAATACTGGAGTGGGCTACGTGCCGTTGCAGGACAAACAATGGCCAAATCTGGGTGACTTACACCAACAACAAAGGTATTCTCACTGTTGCTCTCTCAGTCTCTGAGATTGGCAGCAACTCTGTCCTATGTCACCCTCGCTCAGGGACTCAGAATGACAGAAACTCCGCATCTATTATGTCACTCTGGCACGGAGAAGTGAGCGTGGTTTGCCACGTCCTGGCTCACCAAGGCTTCTGCCCCGCAGTAAACACCTCACTTCTCATTCCCTGCATCACATTACATCGGCTCAAGCACGTCACACAGCGTAAAGGATGTGCACTCTCACCCGGAGAACTGGAATTGATTTACTAACCCCAAGAGTAAAACTTTTACGTAAATTTACATCGTAAAACTATCTATAACTAAATGTAATTACCTTGTGTCATGTTTTTCCTGATAAAGCAACAATACTTACTATAAAATTGGTAAAAATAATACATTTAAAAAAACCAGAAACATGACCATTTCATAGGTGGGGTGCTCCTAAACTGTATCTCTATGAGAAAGCTTATCCTCATTCATTTTACATAGCGCCATTCCTCTTTCATGCTCACTTGATAATTATAGAAACTGGGGTGAAACCCAGCCCATCACACAGCTGGCTAGGAGCTTTCTGCAGCTAATTTCTGCCCCGGGGCATGGCAGTTCACTCATCTCACTTTCTCTCCTTTTGAGTTTCTATTGGCATAGGACTTCCTGGGGTCTTGTACAGTAGTGACTCTAAAGTGGCTTATCCTGAGGTATTTCAATTATTTTCCCTGTCTAAGAAACTGCTGGGGGAGGTCAACCTAATCTCTACCTCTCCTCAACATAACAGACTCTACAAATTGAGATTTGTAGATTTTAATGGATCATGTTGTCCATTTCGTCCCAACAGAAATGCATTTTCTTCACTGCTGATCAAGTAAGAGCAGAGAAGGACCTAGCTAGGGTGGGGGAAAATTAAACGCATAATTCTAAGACTGTCATTACTGCCTGACTCCAATACTCAAAGGTTTTCCTTTCACTGGCCATATTCAGACACAGCTTTTTTTCCAGTTTTCTTTGTTTACTGTTTTGTCTTTTTTGTTTATTTGTGTGTTTAAGTTAAATGCTGTTTGAGTGATTAAATTATATTCACAAACGTTGCAGAAAGACACTAATTTTACTTTACTAATGATAGAAATACAGATTATGCACTAATTGTACTTAAATATCATTTATAAAAATAATTATGTAACAAAATATAATTTTTCTTATCACCTTTTAAATACAACACTTTCATAGATACTTCTTTTGGGGAAATTTTTAACTGACAGTATCTCTCCAACTTAAATGTTAATCTTCTGTGACAATTAAGATGCGTTTTCTTAGTTAATACTCTGATATAAAGAATAGACTCACGAGCCCGGCTGGTGTAGCTCAGTGGATTGAGCACGGGCTGGGAACCTGAGGGTCCTGGTTCGATTCCCAGTCGGGGCACATGCCTGGGTTGCGGGCCAGGTCCCCAGTGAGGACCATGTGAGAGGCAACCATACATTGCTCTTTCTCCCTCCCTTCTCCTCTCTCTAAAAATAAATAAATAAAATCTTAAAAAAAAAAAAAGAATAGACTCACGGGTTTTTAAAACTAAAAACTAACCCAGTCCACTCTTTTATTTTACTACTGAGAATATTAAGGCTCTAACAGGCATTTTTGTTTGTTTGTTTTTTACACTAATGGAAGGGGAACTCCTGGGACATTTTTGTGAACTAGAAAACATGTTTTCAATGGGCAAAAGAAAGAAAAAAATGTCAGCAATAACATTATAGAATGTTAATAACTTAGTTTATGTTTGGATTTTTGCATTTGTTCTTTTTCAGTGTACACAGAATAACTAGGTAATACATTAACTGAATGGTTTTCCAATTCACATAGATATTATGATTGTTGGTAGTAGCTACCAAGGGTTTAAGAAAGATTCTGAGTCTTCACAATAGGGGTCTGTGATTGATTAGTAATGTCTTCCCTGGTTCAGGAAAAAGAGAAACAGCACACATGCCATTCTCTGTTATGCCATGTGTAACTCAAAAGCAAATGGAATCGATTGCTTATAAATACTATAGTTTAATTTTGATCATGACACTATACAAAGTGTAAAACCGTTGATTAGCTTTATGCATTCCGTTTTCATGTCAGTACAGTGAATGGTTTAAGGGAGATTTAAAGGTGTTTTTGAGAGTCAGAACAAGACAAATAATGTGCATCAGTGGCTACCTTGTCCTGGTTAGATGAAGAATGGAAGCGGCTGTTAGGCAATGACTTTCTGCGATCTTTGGGGGCTACCGCAGGAGGATATTGTTGAGGAACAATTCCGAGAGTGTTTCTGAGAGCAGCTAACCAGAGAAGACCCCCTTACAGTTTGTTCTTGGGAGGTCTGCATTTAAAGTTATATACCCCTCTCCCCAAAAAACACTGTAATGCACAGCAGGGGAAGCGTCAGAGGATGGTCTTTGGGAATAGCTCTGAAGTTTGGCTATTTTTTTTCAGTCTGTAAGTAATGAGGACACTGAAAATTGTTTCAGGAGTGACAAAAAGAATTCATAAAGCATGTGTTGTAAAACTGCCACGGACATAGATCATGAATTCTTGCTAACCAAAGACACACAAGTTAATAGAGAAAGAACTTAGCCAACTGTTTGTCTCAAATCCTACATTTTCATGACATGAAGGTCAATATGATAGTATAGACCTGGAGTATGAGTCAGAAATCCCAAACTTCAATTCTAGATTAGTCACTATGTGATTTGGAGCAAGTCAAAGGATGTCTCTGGACTTTATCTCTTATGATGTTGTTTTTGGATTGACTCATCTCTAAAACACATTTGACTCTAAACCATGTTACGATGTGATGTAAAACAGGATAAACACCCACCTAAACATAAACGCCGCTGGTCAGGAACAGCACTTGTTGGGAAAGGGAGTACTTGAAGACAAGATTAAGGCAGATGTCAACTTGCTGCTGTGCCCTTTCATGGACTAGCAGTTTCAAGAAGGTAGAGAAATTGCTTACTGTTTCTCTTGGCCCAGCTTGGTGCCGTGGAGGAGAGAGAACTGGATCAGGAAGACAAAGAGGGGCCCAGGGAAGTAGACCCACAGGTTCTACTAAAGTTCTTCATGCATGCAGTGCCCCTGGAATAGGCACGCCTGTGTTTTCCTCATGTAGGTACGACGTGACACTCCTCTAAGTGATGGAGCCATGGAAATACGACTGCCCTGCCCCTGCCTGCGGAGTCATCTCAGGTTTACTTGTGGGATTTCAGACCCTGATGCTCATTTTCAGACCTTGCTTCTTAATCACTGCAGACCGAGCCAAACCTTACCGGTGGCAGGGTGTTCATGCATTCCTCCAGGCCACCAAGGCAGAAAATGAAGTCAGTCCATACAGTTGTAAGAATCTTAGCCTGGGTAGGAAAAAAGTAAGTAATGCAAGAAGATGTATATAAAATGATCAATAGAATTTAATGATGGATTACAAGTGTAAAAAGTCAGGCAGGGAAATTTTCTTTAATTAATTTTGACCAGTGAGCCGGAAGATTTCCATGTAGAAACATGTAGAATATGAGATTATAATCGCCTCTTTTGTTGTTTGTATTTATTTTTTTGGTCAATAAATGCCATAGTAAAAATGGTATATTTATGCATGTGCTTATTTTTCTAGGCTTGATTCCCTACTTAAAAAAACATATAAGAACAAAAATGAATTTTTTAAAAACTATGTTTATCATTAATTCCATCTTAGGCATAAGTAAAGATGGTATTTTTATGGAAAAAAAACACTATTAAAAGTCAGAGAACAAAGCAAAAATGATGAGGAATTCAAAATATGCTAAAAGAAATAAAAAATCTTAAGAGAATGGTTGACAAGTATTGGGAAAACCCAGATAGTAGAGCAAAACATGAAAGATAGAAAAAAGGACAGACAATAAAATAGAGGATAGGAGATTTCTGGAATCAGTTCCAGAAATTCAATTTATTCATAGAGACACAGAAAGGAAAGAGAGAGGTAAGAGAAGAAAACACCCAACAACTTGAGTGAGAAAAGGCTTATATCAGGGCTCACCACTGCAAAATTTCTGCATGGCACTAAAGAGTAAAACCTGAAAACCTCCCTAAAAAATTAAAAATGTTAAGTTAATCTGAAATTAAAATGCCTTCATCCTTGCCACAGCAGTATGGGAAGCCAAGAGTCAGGAATGATACCTTCCAAATTCCTAGGGATTTTTCCCCCCAACTGCTGCATTAATGTTTTGTTCGATAATAAATAATTCCGAACCCTCAAATCATGTATTTTGGTCACAAGTCTGCAATTTGGATAAGACTCAGCATGATCTATCTCGGTAGCATGAGCAGGTTCCTTGACTGGCCAGGGGAACCCACTTCCAGGTGAGCTCACCCACATAGCTAGTGAGCTGATTCTGGCTATAAATTTCTCTCCATGTGTGTGGATTATATATCCTCACAGTATACTGGCTGGGTCCCAAGAGCCAAGTCCCCCCTGCAAAAAAAAACAAAAAACAAAACACCCTGTATAATCTTGTGTGTCCTAGTTTTGAAGGTTCCATATCATCTCTACCACCATAGTCATAAGTCTGTCCCAATTGAAGGGCAGAGAAGAGAGACCTCATCTTTCTACGAGAGGGGTGCCAAAGCCACACACTAAGAGAGTGTGAAATGGAAGATACCACTTTAGCTATTTTTGGAAAATGCAATCCTCAACATAGAATGCCGTATCCAGAGAAACTATTAACTACAAGGGTTGAATGAAAACATTCTTTAGACATGTTAGATGTCAGTTTACCTCTTATGTACTCACTTTCGGGACACTAAAACAGAATGTGCTTTCCAACTAAAATTCAGGGAAACCTGACTCCATGGAGGACTCCCCAGGGTGGTGAAGGGTGATCTCAGAATGAGAGTTCTGTACGCCCATAAAAACCAACTAGCCCAGATTAAAATAGTCGGTAGGCTCTGGGTGTGATGTCTCCAAGAATACTAACCTTTACATCGTAACACGTTTGATCGTATTAAGGGAGATTTAACCCATTAAGGGAGAATTTGAGGCTAAATTACATGAACACACACACAAATGAAGTCAACAAAGAAATAACATAAACAAATTCAAGGAAACAAGGAGTTTTCAAAGTTGTTATAGTTTACTACATGACTTAGTAGGGAATAGTGTGTATGTGGTCATGAAATTGTCAACATGAAATACTTGGAAAACCAAACTCTTGCTCTAAGTTGATTGTGAGAATGGGCAATGTGGACAGGTGTGTAGGTACATGTGGATGGGCACTGGGTGGAGATGAAAGAAAACCAAATCCCTATCCTCTACAGTAGAATATTAATAGGTGTACCTGAGGTTTTTTGTTTTTGTTTTTTTGATCAAGGAATAGGAAGTGTGCTTTCTAGAGATACCGATACTCAAATTTATTTTAAAAAGCTGGAAGATATTGCATCTGGGAAACGGGCATCCTGTTTACAATAGAAATAGGGAAGGGTGACAGGGGAGCAAAAAGGACTTTTTTTTTCAGAAGTTTTATAAAACTATTTGATTCTTGAGAAGAAGGAGTAAGGAACCTATTTTTTTGGCTTGGACAGCACATCATGATCTTCACTTCCTGCAATCACGGCCATGTGTGTTGCCGGGGTCTCTGGGGGTGTGTGTGGGGGGGGGGGGGAAGAGCAGAGGAACTCCCCGTGTGGACAATCCCACCACCCCCATCCCCGACAGCAGCACCCTGCCAGACTTCCCAGGGCACCCAGGGCTGGGAGATGAGGCAGAGGCCTGCCCCCCAGTTGTCCTCACTTCTTTCCTTCTGGCTCCATGGCCTTGGAGCAGAGATTTTCCTCTTTAAAAATGACTTTTGATAAATGGGGAAGAAATAACTATCACATCCAGAGAGCTAATCAAGTATCCTGGAAATATGAACGTAAATAAAATATTGATTAAAAGCTAAAAGGATTTTAATTAGGTTACTTAGTTTAATAGTTTAATTTGGCAGAAACAGACAACTTGGACAAAGTTCTTTGTGTAAGCACATTTTAAATCACTAATTAAAATTTCAGTTGGCAATCTAAGCTTAGCAAAAGAATCTTCAAAGGCAAGCGAGATGTACATTTATTTTATTTTAAAACTCAAAGCAACACTAAGATGCTACACTAGGCCCTCTATCTGAAATAATGTGAATTCTTGAATATATTGTAATCCACTTTCAGTTATATACCATCTGTAATTAATTTATATTAAATAGAAAACTTAATTTAGTAACAAACATCCCATGTATTATATTTTTATTGAAGAATCAAATCACCTATGTTTTTAATAGAAAAGATAAAATTGTCCTCCAGAGATATAATGTTATTACACAGGGAAAATAGACTCTCACACATGTAAAACTTACAGCGAGTAAAATATTATTTATTCAGCCTGATTCAGTTAGTGCATAAACCATTTTGAATGGAGACATCAAGAGAAGATTCCCTATTAGGTAATTACATATAAATGTACTAAGCGGCACACATCAAGGTCAAAGCTAACTCTGTGTTTATGTTTAATACTACAGTAAGGAATACAGGATGTATCAGTTAAGGATAGTGATGATAGAACAGACCACAGAACCAGCCATACTTTCTGAGTTCAAATCCCGGTTCGCCACTTACTAGTCACATGACCTTGAACAATTAGCACAACTGTGCCTTAGTTTCCACATTTATAATATAGGAATTATAATAATCACACGTAATTTGCAGGGTTATGAAGCTTTGAAAAGAGTAAATTTCAAGCACTTGGTACATAAAGCTATGGTATGTAGTCAAATACACAAAAATGTTAGTTCTAAATATTTTAAAATCTCTGTAATTAGGGTAGTGGAATTGCAAAAAATGGAAAACCTATATTTTTTATAGAGAGATGAAGAAAAATGATAAACATCATGAGCTTTGCTTTAAGATGTATTTGGATCCATATCCCAACTCTTACATTCAGTAGTTGTGTGTACCTGGAGCAGGTTACTCAGCCTCTCTGTGACTCATTTTCCTCTTATATAAGGGAGGAGGACCACACCTGACTCAGGATGTTGTTGAAGAATCAATGATGTCATGATACGACGTCCCCATTCAAAGTCTGACCCATGAGAATTGTTCAACACATGTTAAGTCACTGCCTCTTCTCTTCTGAAATAAATGTAAAAGTAAAGGATACATACCTGGCGGTCTGTTCCATAAAAATTTACTGAAGTGGTGACTCACGATGTGGTTCCTTCTATTAATTTAACTTCTCTAGGAAGGACTTCAGTGGATTCTATAACAGCTACCCAAACACTGGAGGGCCCGAGTATGCCCTGATGCCACCAACGTGCATCACTCATCCATTACTGGGGAGACAGCCTTACGACTCACAGGAAGATTAATCATGCATATCAAAGAAAGTGGTATTTACATAAAAGTCACCGCACCATTTGTCCAGGTGATGGAACAGGGAACCTGACATCCACTCTCCCTTACACAACTTCAGAAAAAGTGTCAAGGGCACCTTCTCCACTCTGTGGCTGTTCATGACCTCAGTCTAGATACTTGATTGATAGTGTGTTAGAAACAGCGGCATGGACACATGGAACAGACTGGCAGCTGTCAGAGGAGAGGAGGATGGGGGGGACTGGATGAAAGAAGGTGAAGGGGTTAGCCAAAGAACAAATATGCATAAACCAAAGACACAGACAACAGTGTGGTGATTGCCAGAGGGAGGGGCAGCAGAGGCCGGATGGAGGTGCATAAATGTGGGGAAATGGGGACATCTGTAGTAGTGTCAACAATAAAAATAAAGTAAAAGAAAAAGATATTGGGCTGAAATTTTTAGGGAATGCTAAATTCCAGATAGATTCCTCAATACCTTTCATTGATACCACATGTGAACGAGGGTAAGGCCATTGGTTCAGGAAAAACAGTTAACATTTTCTATGACTAATGACAACAAATAAGGCTCCATATACCACTATCATTACCTGTATTAATAGACAAATATAGGCCAACAATGATAATGAATAAAAGCAGTGCAAAGTGAGGGGGAAACTTGTCTAAAATATTTCAAATTACCGAATAATTAATCTGGTTCTACATTATTTTACTCCCTAGTGTCATAAGGCAATGAAGTATGGTTTGAAGATTGCATCTACCTATATTTTGTTGTGCATAATGCACACTTTTTTGCCCAAAGTTTTAGAGGGAAAAGTAAGGATGCACATTACACATGGGAAGTACCTAAAATACCTTGTATCTGTTTCTGTGTTTTGTCATTATTTGTTACATAAAATTCCTTATACCACAATATGTTCAAAAATAATGCTAAAATTTCTTTATAATACAAAAAACAAGTATCTGAATGTAAATAAATAAAAATTTGAATTAAAAAAGTAAAACAAAAGACTCTTCTTGAAAGTTTGGGCAAAAAACATGGGTGTGCATTATACATGGGAAAATACAGTATTTTGGCATAGCTAAAAATTTCTCTTCATCATTCAAAATCATCCACTTCTGTCTTGAAGCTCCTGTCTCAACAGAGTTTATTTTCTCAACCTCCAGTTAAGTCCCTTTCTAAGTCAGTGACCCTCCCATCCTCTGAAAACTCAGCTTATGTTAGAACTTTGGAATTTTTGTCCCATCACTTCCTGTGACCATAATCTTTGCCACTCAACCGATCGGCATGTATTTTTGAACCTATGTTGTGTGCTCAGGCCTCTGTAAGGAGCAACATAGAGGAACAGAAATATTAGAAGGACCCATGACCTCGTGTAATGTATATTGTAGATGGAGAGCCGAGGCCAATGTATATTATCAGTAATGAGAGAAAATATAAGGCGACAAATATTAATGTTTATATTAACATACATTAATGTGTATTTCCATGTAACATGGAATGTGAACAAGATGGCTGGTTAAAATATACTCACATGAAGCAGGTCGGGTTTCAGGTTCCCGTTCCTGGGACCTAATTCTGAGTAACTTCACTCTTCCTCACACACGAACCAGAAATGAAACAGGAATCATCTGTCACGCACAGAAATCTTTCTTTGTTATTGTGTAAACATGCACATACTTCAAAGTCCAGCTTCTTTTTGTCATTAAAAAATACCTAATCATCCTTTCTTCCCCTTGGCATGATCAAGCAGGCCCTGTGGGGCAGAACAATTGATGAGTGGGTTTAAAGACACAAGACAATCACTGGTTGCAAAGGCTTCTTTTCAGACAAAAGCTGTTGTCCTATTAGCATTCAGTAAATCCTTGAACAAGACGTAACCATACGCCACCAGGCTGTCTTTATCTGTCATTACCAGCGGTTCTGCAATGAAACCACTATCTTGGCAAAATGCATCTGCCTTCCTTGGGAGGCCATTAAACCCTGAAGAGTGATCAAACCTGCAATTTCTGGGCTTTATGGTTATGCTCTCAGTAGCAACCAATGTCAAAAGGAATGTGTGCCATCTCTGTTCACCCTGATCCAAAATAAGGAGGTTATTCAACCAATGTCAAAGCCAGTTTTCCCCCCACTGGATTAAATTTCACCAAATCCAATGTATTCCTAATGGACTCTACCTGTTTTTCAACTTTTCTATAAAACTGCAAATAATAATAATAAACCTTAAATTCCCATTAGGCAAGATGATAATGCAATTTTAACTCAAACTCCCTTGAACACAAACAGATAGGAATAGTCTAGGTGACATTGGTGGTTTAAAGGTCCCTGAGACTGAAGTTATTCTTCAGTACGCTACTGGATGTTTTTGAATGTTATCCTTTCCATCCACTCTACAGTTCTGCTTGAAGTTTCCAGGCCCCTCCTAGTTGCCAGTGGCACTGTGCTAATAAATTACAACGATGGTGACGAGGGCTCCCCCAACAGAGGAGTTTTGTTGATTCATGCTTGCACCATGAACTTCTGACATGAAATTATCAGTCATATAACAAAGAGTAAGCGGCCCTTTTCCAGCTTCCCTAACCACACTTTTATTTGATTTTAACCAGTCACAGAATCTGACAATTGTTTCAAAGCCTGAATGGAAACAGGGCTTTTGTTTCTTGCATTCAGATGGTAATGTCAGGTCAAGGAGAAACCCTGTTGACTCAGCGGCTCTGCTAAGAATTGCAAGAGAAAAGCACGCAAGCAGCCTTTCCACCAGGAGCCCCAGACTGAAATAATGACACTCACTTAAGCACATGCTGTGTGCCAGGAACTGGTCCAGGGACTTTGCTTGTAGTGAATACAATTAATCTTCACATACCTTTACAAGGTGGACGTCATTATTGTCACATCAGGGACAAGAAAATTAAAGCAAAGAGAACCAAAATTGAAGCAAAGAGAAGCAAAAAAGATTAGGAAATACCCAAGATCACTAGTAAATAATGGCAGAGGCATTTGTAGACAAGTTGTATAGCTCCGGAGTTAACTCAATCAGCTACTACACAGCTCTGAGACAAGATCTCTAAAGCAGATGCAGGTCATAGAAATGAGTGAAGTGGACAATTCCTGGTTCTTTTTTCCATGTAGACACATTCCTGGTGGTGTCACATCTCATGTTGCCAGAAAAACCTGACACCAGGGTTGCCGATGCAAAGTCTCCTGCTTTTAAAATGCTTTTTAGACATTTTAAGAACAAATTGCAGAATTGCTGAGCCGAGGCCCACACTCATCTTGGCCAAGGCCCTATCCTATGTGAAAATTTCCCATGGCTTATCAGCTTGTTTCATTGCCCAGTTACTAAAATTGTTAGGAAAGTCTTCTTTCTCTTGTATCAAAAAATCCTTTTACTGTTTGATTCCAGTGATCTTAGTTCTGCCCTCTGTAGATACCTCACTAAGAAGAATCTTTCCTCTACAAAATACTGTTAGGTGTTTGAAGACAACTAACATAATTGCTTTATCTTCTGTTTCAAGTCCCACAGTCACACATCCTTCAATAACTTCTGTGACGCATTTTCAAAGCTGTTAGCCAGTCTTTAAATAAAGGCAGACAACCTTCACCAGGCAGCTGTTATGTGCTATTCTGATGGTCCAGATTCTTTTTTCAATTCATAATCCCCTATCATAAAAGCATTTTGAGTATATATTGCCATATATAGTGTTACTTAACACACATGTATAACACATGCATGTTGACACATATTTTATATATTTATAACACACTATGTATGTTGTTTCATAAATTCTGTAAGTATAGCACTATAATTTTCAACTATCTTAAACAAAGCACAGGTTTTTTAGCCTCGGCACTACTAACATGTTGGGCCATGTTGGGGGAGGGGACTGTCCCGTACATCGCAGGAGGTTTAGCAACATCGTCCATACACCCTGTCCACAAGTGACAGTGGCATCTCCCAGTTTTCACAACCAAAAATATCTCCAGACATTGCAAATGTCCCCTTAGGGCCGAAGTTGCTTCCTGTTAAAAAAAACTACTATTGTAATAAAATTATATAGGTTTCAGGTGTACAATTCTATCATACATCATCTGTATATTGTACTGGGTGTTCACCACCCCAAGTCAAGTCTATTTCCATCATCATTTATCCCCCTTTTACCTTCTTCTCCCTCCCCCAACCCCTTCCCCTCTGGCAATCCCCTCTGATAAACACTATTGTCTGTTCTATGAGATGTTTTGCTTAATTTCTTCACTTTTTTCACTCAGCCCTACAAGCCCTCTCCCCACTGACAGCTGTCAATCTGTTCTATGAGTCGGTTTCTATTTTGTTTGTTTGTTTTGTTCATTAGATTCCACATAAGAGTGAAGTCATATGGTATTTATCTTTCTCTGAACATCACCCTAAAACTTCAATAAAAAAGGAAAAAAACTACCAATTTTTCAAAATTTTTTGCAAAATTTATCACTCAGTGTTGTAGGTATAAATCCACAGTTTAGATATTCTTCTGGATGATTCTGAACTTCTTCTCCAGCTTCTTGCAGATTTGCTTAAATCATTATTGCCTTTATCTCTTAAAGCTAATGAGCAGTTTGTACTGGGGACAGAAGTGAAAACTCTTCCATTTTTTTTTCAGGTCTCCTGGTTCATCCGTCATTCGTACCCTTTTGGTCTGGTGTCTCTTTAGGAAAGCTTTTTCACATTACTTCTCAAACCCATTCAACTGGGTCCATTTAAATCGACGTATGTCACCACCCGCCCGAAGGACATGGGACTGTGGGCACAAGGACGGAACTTGTGCTCCGGCCCCGCATGTGGCCCATGGTATGTGACACGGGACCATCTAACTTCTGGCCCCAGGGAACACATCTGTGGCAGTCTATAGAATAAAGATAGCATTTAATGAATTTTTTCTCCATATACAATGTAAATGTTAATAGCAGCTCTAATATTTTACCTTCACCCCGAATACATGATTTTGCTCCTCCCTGGGATGCATAGGTCCCACTTTGGAGACCACTGGACAACAGTCACAGATCTTCCAGGAACATGACTTTCTTTATTTCAGACTGGAAAAGTCCCACGAAAATAAAGAACCAAAACTAGAAGACGAAGTGCTTCTAATTAGTGAGAGGATCCAGAGAACTTCCCCCATATTTGCACCCCAGCCTCCTCCTACTGCAGCGTTGGCAGCTAGATGACAGGCTGGTTCACTCTGTGCTCGCAGATGGAGACTTTTCGCTGACCTGTCTTCCTTCATAGAACAACCTTAACCTTGAAGCCCGGCTTCCTATCCTTAGAACCCTTCCCTAGTTTTTTAAGACCTTTTCAAAACTGTATTTACAGCTGCATTAGACTTCTGCTCCTTTTACCTGCCTAGCATCCATGCCCCTTCGTTTTCATTGCAGCCACCTTTGCCCCTCTCTGTTCACGTGGCGGGTGCCAGGAAAGACACAGAACCCTTGCTGGACGAGTTAGTTCTCCCTGGCCCTTGGAACGTGAATCTTTGAGCGGCCCAAAGATGGAACTACTGCGGATTACACCCCCTGAGCTCCGCACCAATGACAACGTCCATTCTTTACCGCTACTCAGATTGCCAGGGTTCCCCTGACCCTGGTCCTTTGTTATTCTGTGTCTCATTTGGTTTTATAAGCTGCACTAAAGCGAAAGCTGGCATCTTTTTAGACCTAATGGATGTGAGTTTTACATATGTGAGCTCTCTCTCAGTGTTGTACTGTCCCAAAATATGATAATTACATCTTCTATGTCTTCAACCAAAATACACCCCTGGAGCAGGATTAGTATGCCTGCATTAGACTCCTTAGATTTGGATATACTGACTGTAAATGAACACAACTTTAAACTAATTACAATAGCTCACATTTATTGAGTGTTTATTGCATGTTAGATCCTATGTTATATGCTTTACTTTTTAGATAAAGTACATTTTGAAATAATTTTAGATTAGAAAAATCTAATTTTGTTAGAAGAGTTGCAAGCATGGTATGGAGAGTTTCACATTCCCTTCGCCCACTCCCCCTAATGTTAGCATCTTACGTGATCACGCACATCTGTCCAAACTAAGATATTAACATCAATGCGTGGCTAGTAACTAAGCGACAGGCTTTATCTGGAATTTTCCAGTTTTTCCACCAATGACCTCTTTCTGTTCCAGGATCCTATCCAGGGCCCACACTGTGCTTATAAATGCTTTACTTTTACTAATTCATGATAACTCATGAGATAGGCACCGTTTCTCCATTTTACAGATGAAAACACTGAGGCATAAAGAAGTTAAGCAATTGGTTAGTCACACAGAAAATAACAAACACTGGGATCTGAGCTCAGCAGGTGGACTCCAGAGCCTCTGCTCTTAATCCTCATGCTGTGCTGCCACTTAAAAAAAAAAAAGCCCTGGCTGGTGTAGCTCAGTGGATTGAGTGTGGGCTATGAACCAAAGGGTCACTGGTTCAATTCCTAGTCAGGGCACATGCCTGGGTTGTGGGCCCCAGTGGGGGCCATGTGAGAGGCAACCACACACTGATGTTTCTCTCCCTTTTTCCCCCCTCCCTTCCCTTCTGTCTAAAAATAAATAAATAAAATTAAAAAAAAAATACGGGGCATTCCCTGCTACCCCACCTGAATTCTAGCTGTTAGAGGGGTTTAGTTTGTGTGTCTTGCTCTGAGTGGACCTCTCTCAGTCAGAGATAGCCAAAGCCCTTCCGTGTGTGCATAGCCATTTCTTGAATAACTCCTTCTCCCGCTCTGCTGAGATTAGTTAGTGTCAAAACTCAGCATGCTTTAGTACACAGAATTGACATGTTGCAAATCAAAGTTTTTTGCCCATCTGCATTCTTCTAGCACCGAGCCTTTCAAATGTTAACATGTACGTGGGTCGCAGGATATCTAGTTGAAAGGCAGGGCCCGCAGGTTGGCGGTGGAGCCTGTGAATTCGTACCTCTCTCAGGGTCCAAGGTGACGTTCAGGCCGCTGGTCCACAGAACACACTTGAGGCGGTGAAGCCCTCAGCCTGTCCTTCTCCATCTTTCCTCAGATTGGCCGTTTCTTTTCTCGTGCGGTACTTGGGAGGGCAGTTTGCCCGGGCTCAGAGAAGGGCCCAGTTGAAAAGGACCTGGGCTGTTTTGTTGGAACCTTTTCATTTAGTTCAGGCACTGTTTTATGTAAATACAGTTTGTTCAGTCTGTAACATTTGAATGCCTTTTTATTTATAGAAATTACTGAAGCAAATATCTGTTTATTCATTATTTTACGTTGTTCTCTGTCATTTGTTAATTAATGATCTTCCCTAATGGCGCTTCCTACCTTTCATTTCTAAATCCATCCAAAGGCGTCTGAATTGTTACAAACAGGTCTATTAGCCTTGATTTACTCTAAAGTGTTGACTTCCTTGCTATTATACCTGCTGATTGTCACTCATTTTTTATCTGCGTTGGGCCACATAGTTTTCCACTCATCTTCATGCACAGTGTTTTAAAATCTGAGTGGCTCAAAAGTTCACATTTCTTTTTACTTAGCCTACCATTCCAGACTCCTTCAGATTTCTTCCTTAATAGAACATTTACAGTTGTATTAATATCTTGTCCTTTCCTATTTTTTTATTCCTGATTTGCTTATTTTAAGAATTACTTTTACTTTCTCCCATTACTTTAGAATCTTTAGCTAGTTGAAACATATATTTTATATGTGTATGTATATATATATTACAATCTTTTGAAATTTGCTTTTATAAAGTCTGCACCAGAATCTGATATACTCATTATGTTCTTATTGATAATTACCAACCCCAAGGTGAGATCATTTCTTTCTTCTAAGTTTCCTGTTTTTCAGAGTTCCCCCTCCCCATCATGTCCTTCTTTGTAGGTTAGAATTAAATCCAGACTAGCAGTTTTCAGCACTGCTTCCTTTACTTTCTGGAAGATGAAAGCACCAGATCTTCCTCTGGGCTAATGATTTGCATACTTTAGATTTTTTTTTTTAATGGAAGAAATAAAAAAAAAAAAAATCTCAGGCCCTGCTCAGCAGAGCTGACCTGAGCAGGGATGGGGACAGGCAAACGTGCTGGAAAAGCACTCTGGCTCTGAAGGTTAGTCTGAAGGGGACAGGTCCGTGCCATTGGGAGACTCAGGCTCTCCACAAGTCCGAAACACCTCGGGGACGGTCGTGCTGTCACTTTTCACAGTCGGTTTCCGGCCAGAGTTACTCTGTTCAGGTAACATTGTTCAGATTGAACCGCAACCAGGGTGCTGGGGGCCGAGAACAGGCCGTTCATAAGTAAACAAATCACAGGAGAGGATGGATAACGTTTGCTACACCATGAAATCGGTTGTGAGATGGGAAAGGGGCTCCATTCACTGGTATTAAAGAGCTCGAACTCTCACATTTCAGAAAAACACAGGGAGTCCTTGGGCATGGTGTGGTCAAAGCAACAACGTTTTCATGATGGAAAGTGATTGCCTTGGTTTTGGGGTGAATGAGAAGAAGAAAAGCTCATCATATTGGCTAAGAAATTGTCTGAATAGTCCAAGTGTACTGTTTTGAAAGTCTGGACTACGATTATTAATAGAAAATGAAATAAGAGGAAAGAAAAAATATTTCAAACAAAATAATTACAAGGTGAAATTCTTCATCATGTCAAAATGTATAATTAAAAACTCAATCAAAGGAAAAAATTGACTGTGGATTTTATAATCAATTTCTCAAAGCAGAATTCACTCCTTAATAATTTCTTTAGCATCTACTATGTGCCTGGCTCTGAATAGGTGCTTAGAATTAAAAAATTAACAAAATTTCAATCATATCCTTAAAATTCAAAGTCTAGTGGAGAAATCAACTGAATGTATAATGACAATGCAGCTTTGCAAATGCAAGAGCAAACCTCTGTAAGAATATGGGAGAGCAGAGTTTATTCTTCAGTGACATCCTGGGGACTATTTCCCAGAATAAGAAGCATGTGAACTGCATTTTCTTTTCTTTCTTTCTTTTTTATTGTTGAGATTATTACAGATGTTCCCCACTCCCCTTTCCCTCTTCCGCCCACTCCCCCACCCCCTGAGGCCTCCACTACATTGTTGTCTGAGTCCGTGGGTTATGCATATATGCATATATGGTCTTTGGTTAATCTCTTCCAGGTCCCCCTCCCCCTCCCCTCTGAAATCTGTCAATCTGTTCCATATATCCATGCCTCTGGTTTTATTTTGTCAGACTATGTTTTTCATTAGATTTTACATATGAGTGAGATCATATAGTATTTGTCTTTTTCTGACTGGCTTATTTCACTTAGTATAGTATTCTCCAGGTCCTCACAGCGTATAAGTTCCTTTTTTTTACAGTCATGTGGTATTTCATTGTATAAATGTACCATATATTTTTTATCTACTCATCTATTGGTGGGCGTTTGGGCTGTTTCCAGATCTTGGCTACTGTAAACAATGTTGCTATGAACATAGGGGTGTATATAGTCTTTCTGATTGATGCTTGGGGGTCCTTAGGATATATTCCCAGAAGTGAGATCTCTTGGTCAAACAACAGTTCCATTTTTAGTTTTTTTGAAGAAACTCCAAACTGTTTTCCACAGTGGCTGCACCAGTCTGCATTCCTGCCAATAGTGCATGAGTGAGATATCACCTCACACCTGTCAGAATGGCTATCATCAATAAATCAACAAACACCAAGTGCCAGAGAGGATGTGGAGAAAAGGGAACCCTCATGCATTGCGGGCGGAAATGTGAACTGTGTTTCGAACTAAGACTCTACAAGGCAGAGAAGAGGAAACACTCTAGGAAGAGGGCAGAGCATGCACCAATGCTCAGAGACAGACAGGACAGGTTAGCACGCAAGCATTTGTGGAGTGCTTAGGAGTTTGAAATTCAGCATCACGATGTGGCCTTATTTGGACAACAGGCCACGTTTCAGAGGGTATGGACCACTTTTGAGAAGACTTTAAAAGCCAATCCTTGATTCAACATCCTTCTCCCTCTTCCCTGAGTCCTGCGGTACAGGGGTTAGTGAAAGTTCCATAGCTTCAGTCTCTGGCTAAGACATATGTTTGAGCACAGGTTTCTGAGACCCCAACATGGACATATAGAATGAGTGAGAAATGAACTTTTATTGTTTTAAGCCTCTGAGATTTGGAGAATTGCTTCTTACCACAGCCTAACTCAGATCGTCTAGACTAATACGGAAAATGGAAACTTGGTGTACCACGAGGACAAAACTCGGAATTATATGGTAATGGCTACTGTTCAAGCAGTGAGTGACAAATAAGCTATTACTCTTCAGCAAGGAAGGCAATGGAAGGCTAGGGCAGCAGGGAATACTTTAGTAACATTCTCTCCGAAGCTGCAGTAATGGGCAGCAGACTATGCCTCTTACACATCTGCAGCCCTAAGGAAGGAGACGAGACACTCTGCAGTCTGTGTGTGCTGGTTGCTGTTGGCCTCAGGGTGCAAGGTATATGACGAGGGTCGGATGAGCCCAGAATGCAGCTGGCAAGTGCACCATCATATAAAAGGGAATTCAGGGAGTCCATAAATTCAAGAATGTTTAGGATTCAAAGTAGCAACTGTTTTTAATTCCTTAACAGCAAAAGATAAAACTTTTAAAAAGATGTAGAACCACAAATAGCAATAAAAGTTCTCCTTTCCACACAGGTAAGTTTTAGGGGGTGGCTGTTATGCCAGTTATTAAAATCACAAAGAGTGAAGAGGTCTCAGATTAAAGATCTCACTTGTGGTGCCCATTTACTCTGTTCCATTGTGCAAACTGATTCAGAAAAGCGTGTGACCCACGAAAGCTCGAGAGGCTCAACATAGTTACAGTGAAGTAGAGAGAAAGGCATGGGGTGACAAAGCCAAGGAATTAAGTATCAAAAGTACTGTGGGTGTGGCCATTAGAAGATAGAGTTAAAAAAGGAAGAGATTAAAAGCCAACTAATTTTCCAAGGAAGTTGTACTGCGGAAAGGACTATCAACCTGGATTAGAGGGGACAGACAGAAACCTGGGATGGCCCGTGGACCTCCAGGTGTCTGTGGGCAAGACAAGAGCTGAGGGGGGCCACCCAGGCACCAGGGAGGGTGTGTTCTTGGGTCTCCCTTTGGGCATGAAGGGGAACTAGGGAAGGAGAAGACTCTCCCCAGGGGCTGAACCAGGGACCACAGAGAACAAAAGACAAGGAGCGGGTCCCAGGAAGAAAAACCAGTGTTTAACCAAAGCTGGTCTTCAAAATATGTAAATCTGTAGAGCTGCGACAGGCCCCCCTATGGCTGTGTCATGTCTTCATTTTACGGTAGGGCCAGGGGTGTGTGAGGAGCATAACTGGCCTGCACTTCCACACTATCATTGCAAACCTCCTCCCTTTGTGGGGCCTTCCGGTCCTTCCTATCACCAAGGGGCCCAGCACTTTGAGTATGATACCATGACTGAATGGTACTTTTGGGTTCACTCACTTGAAAATACAATGAGCATATTTCCCATGTTGGAAGGAAAATAAGTATTTAAGAATCAGAAGGGTTCTTAATGCTCTTCTCCATAATGTCCAGGTCTCTTTCCTCCCGGCACAAAATATGATCCCACTGCTCTACCCCCTTGAGGTTAGGAGTTTTCACAGGACTTGCTATGGCCATTAGGATGTGAGCAATAGTGATGCGTATCGCTTTTGGGTGGAAGTCTTTAACAGTCAGTGTGTGACTCACCATGTCGCTGCCATCTGTAATATTTTAGATTGTCCAGATTGGGGAGGGCTGGGCCCCTGAGAGAGAACAATGCAGAGCAGAACTTTCTGCTGACTCCGCATGGAAGTGTGGCATAAGGGAGAAATAAACTTTTTTCATTTTAATCCCCTGCAATTTGGGGGATGTCAGTTATGACATTTTAATAACAACCCATCATGACTAGTACATACACTTAGATGTACTTCACGAGGTGTAGGCACCAGGCATTAAAAGTTATATTAATGGAAAAGTGAAAAATAGCAAAAGGAAAATATTGAATTTATCATCTCTAGAGTGAGGCTTAAATTTAAAAGTTCAGAGAATTCTGATAATAGGCATTATCAGAATAATGACCTATTTATAGAATACTTTTGAAGTCTCAAATATTTATAAACCTGAGCATTTATAATATTTGAGGTTCTTGAAAACCTCTCTCATGTAAAAGACTATCATTAAGGTAACAATAATATTTTAATTGCTTCTTAATAAAGAAAATTAGTACATTTCAAAAGCCTTAAACTTGTGGTTAATCTGATTAAACATAATCAACTATGTACACAAGAACAATATGCCAGTTTATCCTCAATGTTATATGATCTGTTTAACTCTTAGAGATCTTTAGTAACGTGTCTCCTGATATTGATTGGAAACATAATTTAGATTCTGAGTGCAAACCAAACCACCACTGTCCGTGGAAATTGGGCTCCTCCATGGGATTGTGAGGGAAGCATTCCAAGGACCCGCTCAGGGGATATAGTAGGGTGGTGAAATGGCTTATTGATATGGAAATCTGCCCCTGGGTTTCCAAAATCCCATCTCCTTCCATCCTTCCATGGAAAAAGTCCAACCATGTCCTCAGCAAGGCCAAGAACTGAAAGCCAAGGTCCAGAGTTTCTGTTTCATATTAAAGCTTAGTCCTTCGGAGCCCACGCCATCTGCTGCAGGCCCTGGTAGCTGTTAGACACACATGCTCTCATTCTCCCTGGCGAGAGAGAGTGTGCAAACAAATGGGCAAGTGTGGGTCGTGAGCACGTGCGAGAGAGAAAGAGAGCTTCTTTATTCCTCTTGTATTATACTAGTTTGTGTTTGGGATGGTCCAGGTCATTTTTCAAAAGAATAAATCAACTTCCCAAACTTTCACAGGCTTTTCAATGGGTCCATACCCAGGCCAGTCCATTGTTCCCCAGGCTAGAGTGACAGGTCTCTTTGGTCAAGCACTTCCCCCATGTGCCATTTTGACTTCTATTGCACCTGTGCCTGTCTCTCCCTGCTCCCCCCGGCAAACTGGTACTGGTCGGGGGAAGTCAGGGATGTTAATCTCCTTGGAGGAGCAATGCTATAATCCCCTGAGGTACAATGCTGTAGCTTCCTGGTGAAGCAGACAGGCTCATGCTACCCAGTTTATTAAGCTCAATGTTTAATTCCCTTTGTCTCCCTTCTTGTTAATAATTAGCTAACTACCAATAGCAACAGCACCATTTGTAAGATTGCATATTACAGATTTGGTGTCCTGTTGCTCAGGAAATACTCTGTAACAGCAAGCTGTCATGTCTAAGATTTGGCACTTACCTGTGAAGGAGGGCAGAAATTTTGTGGAGTTTTGGGAAGAAATACCCTGGAGAACTGCTTTGTAAATGAAGTACTTTAATATGAAATCATGGGTATTTAGTAGAATTATATCCATATAGCATTTTTATGTTCTTTTTTACCAGAGAGAAATTCCTTCTCCATGGGAGAATCGATAATGGGATATTGACAAATGTGGACGTAATAATGAAGAATCCCTTACAGCTTGTTTTGTTTTATTTTTTGTCAGGGAATAATCATTGGCTTGTTTTCTTGAAAAATGGATCAAAGCAGTTCAGATCTATGTTTCTTTTCAGTTTCTTTAGATGCTGGGATATCTAGGGGGCTTACGGAATTTGTGTTTATCTTCCAACCTTGCCATTTTAAGTGATAAATGCTTAAAAAATGCTTATTTATGACATTGCTCAAAAGCTGCACTCTCTGGTATGTAATATCTTATGTGCATTTTTGCTGTATTGCTAATGCACTTTTTAAACTCCCAAATTACCTTGGAATATGTTGTTCTGGATTCCCTGGCTCCAAATGAGCGTTAGAATGCTAACAGCATAAGTAAGAGTCCAGTGTGAGAGTTGCAGCAGCCTCAGCCCAGATGAGGCTCTATGCAGGAGGACATTGAAATGGTGTGTGTGCATAGACACGCATGTATGTATGTGTGCGAGGGGGACAACGTTTCCACCTTCAGCCAGAAGAGAAGAGAGATGATACCTACTGAGCAAACCAACAAAGGAACTCTGAAAGCATGATCCCACCAAGACTTGCACTGTGTGAGTGTGGAGAACTGGCCTCCTATTTGTTCTAAGGGTAGTGTAGTGTTAAGTTTAGAGCTAAAATATTTAAAATGATATAAAACCTGTACACCTGTTTGGCACATAGCAAGCATTCAATAACTATTATCTATGTACAGCAATTACTATTGTAGCACACATTTTGTCTATGTCAATACACCAAACGATAATGGGGCTTTGGGGCACTGCCACTCAACTGCCTTCCCACCCCTCTCTCCTTGAAACATGTACACACCACAGCCACATTCATGGATAGAGTGATTGGCACCAAATGCTTGATCATTCAGGGAGTTCAGTCCTTGATGCATTGTACATGTAACTGGAACAGGAGACAGTTTTCAAATATGAAACAAGTGAAAAGAAGGGTCCATGGGGTTGTGATACAGGAGAAAAGATGGTCTCTATCTTAAGCAGTCACAGAGGCATGTCACTGCGGGGCAGAGTTCAAGGTTCAAGGTGAGGAGAGGCCACCACTAAGGTTGATCACAGGATGTTAGGGACAATCAGCCTGAAGCTGGCTACTGATGAGTATCAGAAACATGATCTGCACAAAATAAAGGATAACAGGGAGCCCGGCTGGTGTAGCTCAGTGGATTGAGCACGGGCTGGGAACCACAAGGTCCTGGTCCGATTCCCAGTTGGGGTACATGTCTGGGTTGCGGGCCAGGTCCCCTGTGGGGGCCATGTGAGAGGCAACCATACATTGTTCTTTCTCCCTCCCTTCTCCTCTCCCTAAAAATAAATAAATAAAATCTTAAAAAAAAAAAAAAAAAGATAAAGTGCCAGAAAGAACCTAAACCATACATTTAAAAAAAAAAAGGATAACAGGGACTGGCCAGACTCTGACAATTTCTAGGGCAGTGGAGATGGAGACACATGCAAAGTCAGTTTAAATTCAGGGAGGTAAACTGTTGGGTTCATATAAGAAAGAAGTTTCCACTCTAGGGGGACAAGTAGAACCAAGGCAGTGCCAGGAGCCTGATGGCACCCAGACAAAATGACAAGAATCTACAGAGGGCTGGGGAGGCTTTAAATCTTGGAAGAGGAATTAAATATAACACTCAGTACCACAGACGCCTGCACTTTATCTAGCCATGAAGTACCTGGTTGCTAATGCAGTTGGTTTTTTTTTTTCTTTTATTTCCATGACTTTTAGTGAGTCAGGCTTCTAAACCTTCAGAATAATGACAGAAATGATTTTTATGTCAGGAGAAACAAAGCCTTTCCACGCCTCTCCCAAATCCCATCCAAACTCTTGCTCTGCCTCCTAACTTTCCCCTACGTCCTTTCTGGGGCCACTGTATGATACAGCATAACTCATATTCAACTTTACTTACCATCCCCTTCAAATTGAGATGTCATTGAGCACCTGATGTCTTTTATGGGGCCAGGACCAAAGATGCTATGATGATATGCTCATGTGATCACTTCTGAGCACAATGGTTATATTTTAATAAGAATTTCAGGGGACAATGCCTTCCTCGGTGAAATGGATCCAATGGTAGACGTTAGATATCTTGGGGCATTTATTTCTTTTAATGTGCCTTAAATTTCAACATGCTGCCACCTACCTATTCTACCCATGTATAGGCACAGCCATGGCCATGGGAGTCTTTGTCCTGAAGTTCCAAGTTCGATCCTCCAAACTCGCTCTGGACATTGATCTACTGGAGGATCTGAGCCAGGGCTTTGCACAGGTCTCCTGGATGCTGCTGTGCAGAGTAGCCTTATGCACGTCCACCCTGGTCTTGTGCTCAGACTGTTCTCCACACCTGTGCCCTTCCGGTGTCAAAGCATTTCTTGAGAACATGGGCCATGTAAGGGAAGCCAACCAAAATGCTGATTTGAACTGACAGGTAAAAAATCAGGAAACAATCTCATAATTCTAAATTAGCATTTTGATGCCATGTAATGTTTTATTTGGGCCGAGGGATAAAATCCAAAGGCCTTGGCATGGCCTATATAAAGCTTTGTAAGACATTGGCTATTTCTTCTGCATGGTTCCTAACTGCCTTCTCCAGTCCAGGTGCGCTCAAATCCTCACCACTCCTTAGATGTAACTGTCCCTTCACAAGTCACCCTGTGCCTTAGAAACACTACCCACTATTCCTGGAATAGACTTTTGCTTCTCCTTTTCTGGAAATTTTTTATTTCTTTTCTCAATTTAAAAGTATGTCTCCTTCTCTTTACAGGCTTTTGTTGCAAGGTCACAAATTGCCCTGTCAACAGAGCGCCCACTGCCTTTGTTCATGGCTTGATTGCATTATTTCTAAAAACGTATCACTGGCACCAAATGGTCTATTGATATGAATGTCCACCCTGCTACCCTGTGTGCTCCTAGTGTGGAGGACCTCTGTTTTATTTGTTTTTGTATCCTTAGCACCCAACATAGGGCTGCCTCTCCTAGAAACACACACACACACACACACACACACACACACACACACACACAATAAGTGCAATAAATGCTTGTGTCATGAATGACTAAAAATAAAAACAAAAAATATAAAATAGTCTTGATGTACAAAACATCTGTCTTGACCTGTGAGGTAAGGTATACCACAGAGCATGAGGGAGGGAAAAAAGTAATTCTGTCCTAAAATACTCTATTTAAAAAGTCACAGTGCATTAAAAACTGTCAAACTTTAGCAACAGTTCATTTTTAAAACCACCTCTACTACAAATTACTACTTGAAGAAGAGACATGGTCCCTGAAAGATGATTATCAGTTATTGAGCAACCAGGTTTTTAAAGCTACATTCAAGCCACAAGTTGGGAGATGCCTAAGTAATTGGGATCTGTTGAAGACTGAATAAAATTGGCATTTTTCTTATTTCCTGACATTAAGGTGCTGAAATATGCTGTCAGGCATCAACATGTCTGCTGATGGGAACTTGGCTCAGCAGGGCAGACACTGCAGGTTACACTTTTATGATTACATCTTCATTACTAAACACAGATCTCTATCTAGGGCAGTTTATTGCTTGGAGTTATTTGTCATATGTGGGTATGATGCTCGAATACTGTTTTCCTTGTTCAATTTTAACAGTGGAGCTTCACTGGAAACCACATTTGGTAAAGAGTCTAGTCTGTGTCCTCAATTCCAAAGCGATGAGTGAACACATGTGAAAGAGTTAGTTAAACCAGATGTTATGTGTGGTAGAATTAAAAAGCCATTTAAATACAGTACAATTTTTGAAAGATGTGTTAAGTGAATAGTACATATAAGCTTATATGAACTATAACATAATATGGTTCATATCTAAGGAAAGTATAATTTTGCTATTTCTTTTATGTTTACTTTATCAGTCCTGCTTTTGCCAATGCATACAAATATTTTAAGCCAATTATAGTGAAAAGTAGGTCAAAACTGTAAATTATGTGTAATAATTTTGGCTAAAGAGTAGTTTAGTCACCTCGAATTTAATTAATTGAAACATTTTGTCAAGAATAAAAAGTGGGATAACATGTCCTCCCACTTCCACCCCCACCAAGTTGTTTTAACAAAAAGACTCTTTAATCACATTTGTAATTCATGGCAATGTACTTTTTTAAATTGACAGTGGACTTTTAAGACCGCATAAAGATTCCTTAGTCTTGACTGTCTCTAGCAAATGCCTACACTCATCTCTACAAGACTTTTTTAGAAGAGTTTATCTGAGCCAAATGGAAACAATGGCCAGGAAGCAAAATTTCAATGGACTGAGAAAAGCACCAGAGGATGGCAGTTTTGCAGCTTATTTTGCTCATCAGAACCAAACGAGGAGATGTAAAGAGATTACATGAATCTATCGGAGAGAGATTAAGGAGACGGGAGAGAACAAAGCCGGGGCATCTCTGGTGTTGGATAAAAAGCAAAGCAGACTGACTCATACTCCCTTTATATGGGAGGCACAGGAGCACTAATAACGAACCTTTACAGCACCCGGAGACGGTGCACAGGGGACCGGAGGACAATGAACTTTCTATGGGCTTGTGCTCCGAAGGGACTGGAGAAGAAAGTCACTCCGACATGTTGAAGATACGTTATTTTAGATGCACAAGACAATAGACAATTTCAAAGATTAAAAATTGACCTTTGTCCAGGAAGCTACAGGCCAAGGACATGACTACTCACCCTGCCCAGCTTTGAGCTGGAAATTTTTCCGCCCAGACCACCTGTGCAGTCTGGGTTCGGGGTTTGGGAGGCCCACATGCAGTCCACCGGGCTGTGAGGCTGAGCGCGTGGGCCCTTCTTATCCATAACCCGCCACTCCACACTCTCGTTTTTCAGTACAGCGCAGCTACATTGAGTATCTGACAGTCTGTTTTTAATTTTTTTTTAATTTGGTGAATAAAAGATTTTTAAATTATCTAAAAATCTATAAGCACTTCAGAATCAAAGATACTTTATACCCGTGCAGCCCAAGATAGGAAACAAAGGTCGCTGCCTGCTGCGAAATCAAACCAATGGGAAAGCGTGCGCTCTCGAGCAAGAGGAGAGCAGGGTCCTGTCTGAAGTCAGGCCAAGGCTCCTGCTTCTACCACGAATGCCACCAGGGCTAGGAAATGCAGCTGGCAGTGTGTCAGTGTGCTAACGTAATCTGTTTAATATGTCAGCGCAGGTGAGAGGTTGCGCCGACTGCTGGTGCCGATGGCTTAATTCCATTAGGTGAATGAAATTTCATCTGCTTCCTGGCTGAGACGCACAGTTAAGTGCGGCAGAGAGTGCAAGTTGCTTTCCTCACAACCATCCTCTCCTTCCTTTCTAGCAGAACTCTCATTTGATTATTAGGGACGATGTACCCAGCTAAAAGTCTGTATTTCCCGAACTTCCTTGCACCCAAGTGTGGGTAATAACAGGGTAGAGTTTCCAGGAAAGACTCTTCAAAGGGCCTAGGTCAACTGGAAGCATATTCTTTTCCACTCCTTCCTCCTTGCTGCCTAGAACACAGTTTTGATTACACGCAGGTGAAATTGAGGCTGTCTGCTAAGGCTGTGAAGGACAGAGATGGGAACTGGGCTCCTGATGGCAGGAAGCCCCCATGCAAACCCTTCATGGCCTGCTCCGCACAGGCCACTGACTGACACACGCCAGAAAAGACAAAGGCCCTCAGCTCAAACTTCCTGAACCACCTCTCATAGCTTCCAAGGCAATTTAGTAATTTCCCACTAAATGCCTCTTTAGAGATGATTAGCTTACTTATCTAAAATAACTAAGAGCAGCAAGGCTCTTGTTTAAAAGTAAAAGGTAACCTAAAATGCATTTTTAATCTGTTCACAAGGGGAAAGTTCTCAAAATGGTTAGGCTGGAGTGATGACAAATCACGTTTCCTTTTAAGGATCATGGTAGCTTTATAGGAAAATGACACCCAAGTCCTTAATTTGAATGGTAACACTTACAAGATGGCTGAATTCAGTCTTCATATGGAGGAAAAAGACCAAAATTGGGAAAATGTCACACGACCCACATAGTGTGGGAGACCAGTATGCATAAGGAGAATATGGCAAAATCAGAAATTCACCCTCCAAGAAAATGTAGACCATAGAAAGAAATGGGAAAATATTTTAGAAGACTGGAGCAAGGAAGTCTACCACTTGAGAGATAAGAACACCTTAATGTTTCTCTAAATTAAAAAAGTATTCAGAGCACTGGCTGAGGGACAAAAACATTAACTTGCTGTATTATTTTTCATCATGTTTTTACTCTCACACTATGATGATCTTCACAGAGCAGAGATCAAGCCCCTGTTGTTCACGACTCTTTCCCCAAGCACAGGGTGACTTTGGGTGTGGTCCATCAAGGAAGACCACACACTGGTCCTTGAAATGTGTTAATAAAATGGCACTTTTATATTTCTCTGGTACAACCATTGAATTATTTTCTGTTTGAATGTTCAATTAGGTCATGGAGTCCACTGAATTTTAACACCAGAATATTGACATTGGAATGCTTCAAAACCTTGCAATGAACAATTTTCAGTAGTTTATTTTGCTCCAAAAAACAAAAGGTACTTCAGCAAACAAAGACAAATTCAATTCAACAATTCTTAATATAAATTTCTCCTTCCTGTCTCGCTCTTCAGTATGAAACAACACACCGTGTAGACCAAGGTTATTTGTTCATAGTAAGAGAAAAAAAATCCCTCCTCTTATGCCAAGGTTGAGTTGTAACTGCCAATTAGAGACCAAGTACATGGAGTACTCTTCTGGGTCTCTTAATACCTCTCGACCACTGCTTAGTGCAGTAGATTGTAATAATTAGGGCCATAAGCATAAGTACCAAAATGAGGGGGTTGCACTAGGTGGTCTCTGAGGTCCCTTCCCACATTAGAATTCTAGAAGTTGGTGAGCCTGAACTTGATAATAGGTTTCGGAATGTAACATATATATGCCTGGGGACAATTTGCACACTTGAAAGATGGGTCCATTTTATTAACTTGACTCAGAAATATAAACCTACAAGAAAGTAAGTGCTGGTGAAACACTAATAATAATATGTGATTCTACAGCATTTTACCTTCTACAAAGAGCTAGCGTATACACATCATTACACTTAATTCTCAATAGCATTGTGCAGAAGTTCTTGGGACAGGATTTACTCATACCTTTGATAAACTTGAAGAAAATTTAGTAGTATTGAATTCTCCTTGGTATTCTTACTCTATCACGGTGACGTTAAGGAGTCTCTGTTAGGGAGCAGAGAACAGGGACTTAAGTTCATCTGAGTTTGGAAGCCCACTGAGGGCAAGGGCCATCTACACCTTCTTCACCTTTGTATCCTTAACATCTGACCAAATGTTTGATTAAAGTTATTCTCCAGTAGCAAAAAAAAAAAAAAAATTACACAGCTAGTTATATGTCAGGTAGTGGTAAGCACCAAGGAGAAAAGTAAAAAAGAAATCAAGAGAGAAGAAGAGGCAGAATATTTCAGATAGAGAAGAAAGTTGAGGAGGTGCATTTGGTAGAGCTGAGGAAGAAGTGACGTTTGGGGAACAGTTTTCCAGACACAGGGAGACAGTGACACAAAGGCCCTGAGGTCAGCGTGTGCTCAGCCTGTTTGAGGGACAGCAAGGGCTCCTGGGGCTGGAGTGGAAAGACTTAAGAGATGAAACATAGTGGTTGCGGTTGGAAGGGCAGGTATCTCATTTAGGGCATCGATTAGGCAACACAAAATGTCATTAAATCCACTTTTATGTACAACTATGAAAACAAAATAATGAAGAAAGCAAGTAAATTGGGTATTTTCCCAGTTGCTTGGCTTCAGAACTCTACTCTAAACCTCTGTGCATTCTTTTTTTTTTTCTTGCTATAAACTTGACCTCAACCCATGTTAGAGCTTTCTAAGAAAATTTATATTTTACACAAATCCCTGCTACCTATTCTGAGAGTTAAGTATTCAAAAATCTCACCTCCTTTCAAGTTTCTATTTTCTTCTTTTTTTCTCACCAATGGCTCTGAACTTCCTTTTGAAGGTAGGGTTTGAAGACCACTGAAGGTGAACCAGCCTTTTCCAAAAGATGTTTCCCCGAATGTCATTTCTGGAAAGGATATGAGATATCCTCTGCTCAGATAAATTTCTGAAATGTTATGCATTCTATTCTTTCTCAAAATTTCACACTGCCTATGGACAATTTACAAGCTCTGAGAAGTCTTTCCATTTATAAGACACAAACTCAGAATTCCCTAAACATATTTTACCCTGAAGCTTTTAATTTTTTCACTGAAAATCCATTAATAATATATACTCCAGCTATCTCTGGGCCAAAGTTACTACCGCCTTTAACCTATTTTCAATGCTCTCACTCGGTGTTACATCTTCATCTGTCCATCCATCTAACTATCTATTCATTTGTAGCTGGACTAGACACTGGGAACAAAATGATAAATGAATGTTTAGTCCTTAGCTCAAGGTCCTGCAGTCTAATGGGGGAGATAGTCACATAAAGAAATAACTCAAATTCAACGTGATGGATGCAATGACAGGTATACACATGGATTATTACAGAACCTCAGAGAAGAGGGTACTTAACAATGCAGACGGTTATCTAAAGGGCCAGACTCCCCGTACTTTCAAGTCATAAAACCATGAAAGATTAAAAATGTGTTCCAGAACAACAACAAAAACAACAACAGAGTTTTCTCTGAAATTATATCAAATGTTCACTTCATTTAGAAAACTTTTAACCCTAGAAGACTTGAGTTTTAGTACTTTTTAGGATGTTACTTCTCATTGGTAATTCTACTCAAATTCAAAAGGAAAAGATATGGTGCCAGTACACCCTTCTAGAAATTCCAAGATGAGATTCAGATGCAAATTAGAAACAGGAGTTTCAGTCATCACTGCCCCGAGGAGGCATAGCTGGCTCAGACTGCAACCCAGGAGGGCACAGTAGGCTTCTGATGTGACTGCTTGTACTTCATGCTAATTCTAAGGAGGTGGCTTATTTCAGCACAGACCACCGACTGTGCCAGAGAATCCTCTCTCGACCCATTGCTTTCATTGTTAAATGCTTAAATAGCTACCTTGTTGACATATGTTTTAGTTGATAAATGCAATGTCTTTTTTTGAATTTTGATTTTGACATCATAAATAAATGCGGGAAAAATGAAAATAAAAATGTAACAAATATTAAGTGGAATTTTACTAATTCCACTTGAAAGACAGATTCCACTAAAAAGACAGACTGCCTTTCTAATGTAAACTTAGTATATTTTGAGTCATTGTGACGCGCGTGAATTGTCTCCTCCTTTATAAAAGCAGAGGTCTACTGCATTCTGCGAGTGTTTGTTTTTTCCTCAAAATATCTTGGAAGAGAGCCTTGCAACCTAAATATAATCTCTTTCCTCATCAAATAAAAGGAAGTAAAGCTGATATTCTAGAGATCACTACTGGGTAATCGTTATTTCTCAAATTAGTCAGTGTCCCAAACTTTTTTGCTTAAATCTCAGTGTACACAGAGAAAGGTGAGGGCATTGGCCTTTTGCATTGTATTCCAACAGAGAACATTTATCCTTCATGATTCCCTGGAGCTTGAGTACATACATGAAAACATTTACAGAACACTTGAAAGTACTAACATTTCAGGCCACAATCTATTAAGATAACCTACCTTCATTTTTGTTTAACCATTCATGGCTTAAGACACAACTACAGAAGAGATTTTAGCACCCATATTCAAACCATTAAATTAAAAAAATTAATTAGAATAATACTTAATAATTGAGTAAAAATTATTTTAGAACGTTGGTTTGCCAAAACAATTTATTCAATTATCCATTTCATTTTATAGTACATTCATAGATAGCTGGAAGTAGATAACCTGAAAAGTAAACTTTTATAATAAGTGATGAAATAAAAAGCTTATCTTAAGAAAAAACATCCCAGTCCTTTAAAGCAGTCCTTTGTACAATTGACATTTTGAGCCAGATAATTACTTGGTTTGGGTTTGTTTGTGGGGGCTGCCCTGTGCATTGTAGGATATTTAGCAGCATCCCTGGCCTCTACCTATGGGTGCCAATAGCAAGCCAGCCCCCTCTTCCTCATTGTGGCAACCAAAACATCTCCAGATGTCGTCAAATGTCCCCTGGGTCGGAGACCACACTTGGTTGACCACCACTGCTTTAAAATATAAGTTAACTGTTCGAACCCATGAAGAGAGAAAGAAGGAGAATGCAGGAAACTGTTGGTAATTCTCCATATGAGGAATAAGGAAAAAATGGAACCTTCCTTTATGGTCTTGAGGCTGTGGCCACCAGTGGGTGCCATTCACAGAGCTCAGAGGTGAACATACCTCCTGGAGCTGAGCAAAGCTCTGTCTCTGGGACCGGAATCTTTCTCCAAGACTAGACCTGTGACCATGGTGAAGTGGAAAATAGAAACACTTTCCTTTTGAAGGCCAAGGATAATCACGCAAAGCTGCAGCAGTATGCATCACCTTCTGAGCTCATTTAGACAAGTGGTTGGTTGCGCACACTGATGGCTATTTTTAGAAACACTGGGATATGAGCAAAAGCAACACTCTATCAAAGACCGATAACTGAATCTCTGAGAGCGTCACGGGTCGGGCCCACTTCACATACCCTCATGAAGACTCTCATCCTCGCTGGCAAGGATTTCACCAACCTCTTGACTGATGGCATTTGTCCAACCTTCCTCCACACAGCTGTCAGAATGTTCTTTCTAAAACGCAGCTCTGAAATGATCTCTGCCCTGGTTGAAATGCTTTGATGTTGCCTTTGAGATAAAGTCCAAGCCCCTTAGGGGACTATATGCTGACTTCATCTCCTCACACCCTCTTTCACACACACCAAGTTCCAAATTCAAATGTGAGTATGTCCTTTCTAGTCTCTCTATTCTTGCTCACACAGTGCTTCCCTGTCATTGTCCCTTCAACATATGCATCCAGCCCATATTTTTCTATGAAAAAGTCAACAAAGAAATCTTTTTCCCCCTTCTCTTCCTCCTCCTTCCGTTCTTCCCCCTCCTCCTCCTTCTCCTCTCTCTCTCCTTTCTCTCTTTCCACATAGGCATTTCCTTCTGTCACTACAGCTCTGGTTTAAGAATTTTATACCTTGCCATCTCTCCTCTGTTCTTTTCCATAACTTCCCTCCCTCTCTTGCCTTGTTCTTCTCTTTCCAGATATCTTAGTATTCCTTCTTCTGGTCATTACTCTTCTTTTGTAAACGCATGCATTCACCGTGTCCCAACATTGGCATACACTCTTTTCACTCTCCGGGTGTTCCCTGGGTGATCGCCTTCGTGGAGCGACTTGATGCTCTGGTGCTGGTAACTACCACATTTGCACCCCTGGCCTCAGGCCTTCTCCTGAGCACCAGGCCCTTATTATCCAATGTATGCAAAGCAATTTTCCTAAATATCTCACTCATAACTCTAACTGAATATGTCCTCAGCCTTGCTCCTCTTTTCCCACAGAATTGGTCTTGCTGTTGCATTCTCTTTTTCACTGAAACGCCAACCATCCTCAGCAGAAACTTGGGATTTCACCCAGAATGCTTTCTTATTCTCCATGTTTAATTGGTGGCCAAAATCCAGCTGACCTTATATACTCACACTTTGTAAAGTATATGATGGTCTAACGGTATACTGTATACCTGAAATTAATATGAAATATTGAATAGTATTAAATGTAAATTATAAAACTATTAAATGTAAAACAAAATCTCTCATAGTTTTCTTTTTGTCACTAACTTTATTTGGCCTCTTTTGAGGACTATGTTTGGATCTTTCAGGTCTTTACCCTCCATATTCTGTGCTCCCAGGCTTGTTCGATCCAATCTATTCTTTACCTTACAGCTGACATAGCAATTCCGGCCATGTCCCTCCTCTGTCTAAAGTCTTCCAAGGGCTCTTTATTCATTGCCCAGAAGACAGAGCTAAAACTTTTGCCATGGTAGACCAGGAAAATGGGAACATCATTATATGGGAACTATAATCTCTACCATAACAGCTATTATTAAATGGATACATGTAGAGTGGGGCAAAGGGCACAGAAATTCAGAGCAAACAACACCCATGTATCACATATTGCCACTCACTTCATTTGCAGATTCATCCATTGCCACAAAGCCTCTTTTTTCTGTGCATTTTACAGTCTAGTTCTGTAAACGCTCTGCGGATTCTTGAATGTGCAATACTACCTCATGCTCTTGTGGCTTTTCTATCCCCATGATATTCCTTCCTCCTCCATTCTCCCAACCCTTTCGCCTTTCCTGGAAGACACAAACTGCAATGCTCTGCTCAAATATGACTTCTTTCATGAAGACTTGCCTAACTTGCTTCATCAAATAGACTAGATTTTTCATTTACACTGTACCGTTCAAAGGCAACACCATTGCATCTACAATTCTTTATTTCAATTACACTACTTTACTTACTTCCTCATTTGCTACTGTTAGGGCAATTCAATTTCAGGGAAAACTATATATTATAGATTTCTAATAGCTACTCTAGCACCCACAGAACAGAGACATTCAAAACTATTTTTTTGAAAAATAATGAAAAAACCGGTGATTCGATGAATTATAGGAATGTACCAAACATTTTAAAGTTTATTACAACTTTTCATTTGCTGGTTCTAAAACAATTTTCAAAGCTTATTTCTTAATATCTATAGATAAGAAACAAAATGCATGATGCATTATTTTGACAACTGTAATGGCATAAACAATAAAACATCATACAAATAACAAAATAAACTAAGTGAAAAATGTATATTTACAGTTTGATATGGACATAATCTTAATACCAATTTCTGATAGGGTTACAATATATAATGAATGTGCCATCACTGAAAGACAAAGAGAAAATAAATAGAAAATAAAGGAATTCTATAGAGAAAACCCCAAGGTTATGGACTTTTCTACCACTTCGAAATGTTTACTAAGGGAGGACTAAACTTGGTTGTTTTTTACTTTCCCATCACACCATAATTCTAGTCAAAGGAATAAAGAACCTTCACATCTTACCCAAACTTGTTCTCTAAAATAACTGGATGAAGCAGAAATAAGTCAAACTAACACTTCTCCTTAAGTTATACCCTTTAAGTCCTTTAATAGAATAGAATCATACAATTAACAAAAATCGAGGCTAATAACTGATACAAGGACAGTGACACTTCACATTTATAAATTAAAGTTCCCATTCATTTTTCTATTGTAAGGACCACTGGGCAGTTTGCTTCCAGAAAGTATTATGCCTTCATTATAGGTCTGAAAGTAACAGTGACTATAATTAAGACAGAAGACTTGACTTTAAGAAAATCAATGTTTAGAGCTGATGATACATATTTTATCACGCCCCTAAAATTCCATTCCTCAGGGTGATTGGCCTCACAGGAGCCAACTACTTGGATGACTCAATTAAGTTTTATATAACTCAATAATTACCTATCATGTAGACATGACTATCAGTTAGACATAAAAGAACATTCTCTGATAGATTACTAGTCAGTGAAAATTACCGATGAAGACAATTTTAGAATTTTCATCTTGGGAGAAATCTTGAAGCCATCATGCGGAGGTACCCTCAAAGGCTTCTGCTCTGGCTGAGGGAGGAGAATGTCATGGGGGTTTCCATCATGTCTGAGTCAAAGTTTTCAGCCGTGGACACATGCCTGTATTGGGAGAGTTCGCATAGCAGCGAGGTGACTGAGACAGACATGGTCTCCACACAGAAGGTGGGGAAAGAGAAAGAAACAGAAGGACATGGTCCAACTTAATTTGGGGCCAAATATTGCAAGACTTTGGCAGAGGAATGCCAGCTTTGCTCTGCGTTTTGAGAACATGGGAGGCGAGGTCTCCCACCCCTTCTGTACCACCATCTGCCTCAGCCGTGCTATGGGAACCATATGTGGCAGTAATCTCTGAAAAGCTGCACTATTTTGACTTTTGATATCTGCTATGTATGGGGAAAATATTGCCTAAAATGTAACTGTTTGTATATTATTTTTTTTAAATCCAGCTAGGGAATGAGATTATAATGGAAATGTCATTCATATTAATTGCAAGATTAAAAACAAAACACTATAATAACCCATCCATGAACTGGAAATCTTTGAAATATGTGGTGTTAAGCAGGGGTGAGCAGTATATACAAGATCGACAGTATTTGTGTATTGGTTAACGAGTTGTCTTAACTAATAGTTGCTGATTGCTCACCTCAAATATAGGCCATGACCAGAAGCTGACAGATGATGATTCTTTAACCACAGTTTCAAATAAAAGTTTTCACAGAATTCAGTTGGCTCTCAGGTATTAGTTGCGATTGTGAGTTTTCACGTATATGTCACATCATTGTACTGCACTTGACTTAACCCTTAGGCCCTTTAGCGTGACCACTGTGTCTGTGGTTACACAGAAAAAAAAATATGGCTCATATTAGTGCTCAGGGCCAGGAAATCCTGACTCCAGGGTTTGGAATAATAAGAACACTGCTATCACAAGGTTAGCATTTATAAGTGCTGAATATTCCAACCAAATGTTTGTAGCCTTCACATTCTGGCTGTCAGAGGAATGCACCTGCATTTCATTACCTGACCCCCAGAAACTCCACAGAAACACTTGAAAATCAGGCACACGAAGAAGAGAGGCTTTCGGTCTTTTGTATAGAAAGCTCAACGTCTTTGATGGAAGGAGGTACAGATAATAAGGAATTCCAGCTCAGTCTTACAAGGCTTCAGGGGTGACTGCCTCTGGACTCACATATTAAATAGTGACACATCTAGATTGGAAGACCCAGCCCCATAAGAAACAGTGACAGGGCATAGATCTTCCTATGGTTGCGTGAGGTTCCTCCGCAGTGCAAACTCTTAGGTCCAGAACAGAAACAAACGCTACCTTCTATTCTTTGGAAAAGTGGTATGGACAAAACAGCACTTTTTTTTTTAGAGTTTTGATTTAATTAAATGTGGTTACAAATTCTAACCTTCCCACTTAAAAGTTATATATTCTCCATTTCTCTGAATCTTTGAACCCTGATTTCAAATGGAAACAGTGATATGCTTCACATTGGCACTGTAGAAATCAGTGTGATGATATAAATTAAAGGCATTTAACTATGGGCCCCAAAACATCTATCTGTCTATCTATCTATCTATATATCTATCTGAGAATAATTGCTAGTTTTCATCATCCTCCATTTTACAGCTAGTTATGAAGTCCAGACACCAGTAATCTTAAAAATGATCAAGAAGGAAATACTTTACCCTACCATGTCAATAAGCAAACTGAATTCCCCCAGCAAGATACCTAATAATATGTTGAGTACCTGTTAGAATGAGGGCGCACCCAGTTAGAACATGGTCCTTTTTGACAGTAGGCACACACGGGGCAGTCATTCCAGAAAGTAGAAGAATTGGGGTCAACTGATGAAGCCCACACTGCACTCAGCACTCCGTGCCCTTCCCCATGCAATGAGCAGCTACCCCCACATTCTGTGTCAGAATGATTCTTTTGTGTCATCCCAACCTTGATTTCCTGGTGAAGGTGGGACGAGAGTCGAGGCAGAGACATAGGAGAGGGAGAGAGGGCACTCAAAGAGCTTATTTGAGTCACACACGCTCCTTACAAAAATTAGGCATAAGATGATCTTTTGAACGGCTTCGTTTAAACACCATTCAAAATGTTGGCAGAGACAGGAACAACAGTTCTGAGCGTAACTCCCCTCCTGGAGGCCGGATACCTTTCCCAGACACAGAACCACTAATGGGAAATTAAAGGCAATAAAACAACAGCTGGAACGCCGTAACTGACAAGGTTTATATTGTACTCGGAGCAATTCACACTTAAAGAATTTCCTTTCCAATCACAGGCGCATTTCTCTCTCTTCACTGTTCAGGTTGATAGCCCCTCTCTTGGTGAAGTGGTTTTCTCTTTGTATAATGGAACAAAGCTGATCTCATCATAGTTTTGCCCCAGAAAATTTGAAGAGCTCTGCCCTCTCCTTTACCCTTGGCTGGTGGGTTTGACTAGAGGAAGGGAAGGAGCACCTGCGTGTCTACTGTCTGAACGCAGTATATTTGATGCTCCCAAGTAGTGCTATTTTTTTCTATTTTGACCAATGTCATGGGCGTTATTTTTCCAATTTCATGAGTAACTTAAAGTTCAGAGTAGTTCAGAGTAGTCTCAGGGATAACTATTTCTGTCTTTTCACAAAAGTGCTGATGTAAAGTCAGATTCTGTAGCAGCAAAATAAGAATGAGTTACTAGGATCCACTGAGGAGAAATCAATCAATTTATATCAAATGGTAGTACAACGGTAACAGTAATAGCTAAGATGCACTGGGAACACTTCACGCACCCACTCCCATACTAAGTGAATTACCTGAGTTAATTCATTTGATTTTTTATCTGCTTAGGTCTTTTTTACTATTATAATTCTTGTTTTACAAAGAAAGCAACTGGGGTTTACAGAGTCAGATAATTCGTTCTGGGCTGTGGGCAGTAAGTGAAAAAGCCAGGATTTAAATCTGGGCAGTCTGAACCCCAGAATCAGGATGAGACCGCTAAATGACTTTTCAAATAGAAATAAATTCTCATGTGTGTGCATGGAGAGAGCCACGGTCATTCTTGTCTGTCACTCTCACTGACATTAGAATATGCTTTCTTGACTGAGAGAGAAAAAAATGGTCCCGTTATAGCCACCTCATTGGGAAAACTGGTGGAAATACGTTGCACTATTGAATGTCATCTGTGAAATGTGTCACCTCTGAAAAAATGTTGAGATCTCTGCCTAATGGGAAACACGGGTGGTAAACAGATGGTCACAATGCCATCTGTCTGGTGAGCGCTGTGACAGGAGCGTGTGCGCGGGATCGTGAGATGGCCAAGATGAGGTTACCCACAAGAAAGTTTTCATAAAGGAGGAAATGCTTGGCTTGTATCTTAGGGGAAGGGTTCACCAGGCAGGGAGTGGGTGGAAAAGCAGCAACACCAAGGGTGAGGAATACAAGACAGGAAGTATGCTGGGCAGTCAGCGTGGGGAACAGCATGGTGATCTGTGTAGTTAGGTAGGCTTGGGGACAATTAAAGGTGAACAGTTGTTGCTATTTGTTCTTGTTTTTGCACAGCTCAGTGATTTGGATCTTAACCTACAGAGCATTGGGGCCCTTTTAAGTACTTAAATTTGGGGAATGATGTGATCCTAATTGCATTTCTGCACAATTATCCTAGACAGTATGTCGAAGATGAATGGAGGGAGAGACAGAAGACAGGAAAGTCAAAAAGGAGGAGATGATTCTAAGTGACCTGTAGATACCAGTGCAGGTAAGAGAGACCACAGGCCTGAGCTAAAATTTTGTTGGGGAAGTAAAAGGAAGAAAATCTATTTAAAAAACGAATCTTAGAATGTGGCATTGATAGAGCTCGCTGACCAATTTGGTATGGTGGCTGATACAGATGGAAGAATATAGAAGGAAGGTGGTTGATTTCAAAGACGAACACAAGTTGGCTTGCCTGAGCAACCGTATGGACTATGAAGCCATTTCTGATGAGAAATGAATGAGAAAGACAAGAAGTTGGACTGGGGAAAAGGTTTTTATGTTAACAAGACAAGGAGATGCTCATGTAGAGAATCTGAGAAGTAGAAGACCAGGTCAGAGTAGAAGACCAGGTGAGAGTAGAAGGCAGGAAGAACACAGGGGTAAAAGATAAAGCTTTGGATGTCACAGCTGTACAATTGATGGTTAAAGCCTCGGGGTGGTGAGGTTCTGGAAGGGCTTGCAGGGTGATAGAGAAAGGGAACTGGTAAGGAGTCTGGGCTACAGGAAACTATAACAGCTATTTCGAGGCAAAAAGGCCAGGGAGAGAGTGGAAATAAGCAGCTTGAGAAAACCACTAAAGAAAACCAACGAAATAAGAAAACCACCAACCGTGACCTCCGATAAGTCAAGAGAAGAGGAATTTTCAGTTGAAAAATGTCAGCTGTGTTAAAAACCTTGAGTGGGTCACTTGACAAAAGGAATAAAAATAGTGCATTGCAGTTTGGCAGAGCAGAGACCCCTGATGAATGGGAGGAAAATGACGTTCCTGGCTCTGTGAGGTTGGAGGAAGGTGGGGGCAGTTTGAGCAGGAGATGAAGTGGGGGGGAGGACATTGGGAAGGTGCATGGAGACTATGTCTTTCACTCAGAAAACTGAAATAAGTTTTATATACCTCCATTTTAACAAGACTTTACATTTAAAACATTTCTTGTGTGTCGTAAGCAAGTAACTATATTATTGATGTTTTATTTCAATAATTTCATTCTGTTAATGTATTTTCATTGAAATCAATTAACTTCTACTCATTTTTCAGTACATAAACTTTTAAGTAACATCCTCAAGGAAATGAAATATACAGGTGCAATACCCAAATTCCTTCTTCAAATTCTATCATTTTTATTGATCTCTTGATATTTATTTTATCCTAATAGCCATTATTCTGTATTTAGGACTCTATGAAAAGTTTTATAATTCTACCTGGTTTGTGAAATTTCTTTGATACCATTATCAAATCCTGCTTGATGTCCCTCTAGTCCTGGTCCCAGTTTCAACACAATCCATAAAACAGTTCACCCCAAACTTCTGATCACTTCTTCCAAGCTCTTCTTATTTCTGCACTGTTTTCTTTTTACTTTCAATTACATTATAGTATGCTACTACAATATATATAATCATCTGATTTTATTCAATGAAGTAATACATCTTTGAAATAAAACACCATCTATGCATTGTCATGTAGAAACACACAGAGCATTTTACTAACTTAATTTTTCATTCGTTTTCAACCATGTACTATATAGACAAAAATAATGGGCCTATATTGGGACTACTTGGCTGTGCTACCCAATCAAGTTACCAGCAGAGCAAGACAATATGATGTGTATCTATTTGGTTCAGGTATCACCCTGATAATACCTTAAAATTTATTAACTTGAGGCTTTATAAGAACAATGGAAAAAATTTATCCATAAGAAAAGATGAAATACTGGCATTCACAACAACATGAATGGATCTTGAGAATATAATGCGAAGCAAAATAAATCGACAGAAAAGGACAAGAACCATATGATTTCATTCATGTGTGATATAAAACAGAAAACAACAAATGAACAAACAAAACTAGCAAAAAAAAAAAAACAACCCTCATGGTCACAGACAACAGTATGGTGGTTTACCTGTGGGGGAAGGAAATGTGGTGGGACAATGAAGAGGGGGAAGGGGTCAAATACATGGCGACAGAAGGAGATTTGACTTTGGATGGTGATGTTGTACACATAAAACCTATACAATTTTATTAACCAGTGCCACCCCATTAGATTTAATCATTTTTAAAAGAACCAAAATATTATTTGTAAAGAATAACTTTACATTAGAGACTAAATTCTACCTGTTATAACTAAGACAACGTAAACACAAATAGGTTTAGCAGCTTACAAAGAATACTCAGGAGCGATCTTGTTCTGATCCCACGCTTCACTGTAGTGATCTGAGGGTGTTGTTGAAACTCATAGGCAGGAGTGCTCTTGGTGCCGCCTCGGCCTGTTCCTAGGTCTTCAGTACTTTTCATCTGCTAATGAGCTGACCCTTAGTGCCCCGGGCCAGTCCAAGCCAGGCTGACTGCATCTGGCATTTAATGTGATATTTTTATTTTTTTAATGTGATATTGTTATTGTAGAGATATCTCAAAGTCTTCCTATGTAAGTGTCAGAGTTCAAACTTTGATATAAAGGCTATGTACACAGAGTCATACATAGAATTAAATAATTTGTTGCTTCTAATTCATTTCCAAATTGTTAGTTCATTAATCCATACAGAAGAGCACTACGGTTTGACATCCTTTAAATCTCTGCACATGTCCTCTGTTCCATGTTTCTGCTATGAGAGAGTTTTTATATCTCTATGACTTCGGGATAGAAAGGAAGTATTCTGAGCTTATCAGTGCAGAGGAGATTGTTTTCCATTACTCAAAAGTCCTTTTCTCTGTGGTTATTTCCTGCCTCATACTTCAAATGAACACTCTGACAAGTTAAACAATTTGCTCATTCATCTTTCAACAAACACTTATTGACCATGATTTTGGAGTACAAAGTCAAGTATAACAACCTTCCCTTCTCTTGAGGAGCCTACCTTCTAGCTGAGGAGAAAGACAAGGCAATCAGTAATTATAGAACAAGTGCAAATTCTACTAATCAGGGATGGACAATTTGAAATGCAGCCCAGAATGACATAATTATTTTACAGAGGAGTCAGAAAAGGATTGTCAGAGCAATTGATGTTCTACCTCATTATTGAAGGACGTGATGGAGTTTTCTAGAAGATATGAAAAGAAGATCCCCAGAGAAAGAGGAGAATATGTGTAGGTGCAGAGGTTTGAAAAAACATGGCATTGAGGAAAGAACTTTTCATGCGAGGCTTTGCAAAGTGTAGGATACTTTGCAAAAGGAAGCTGTATTCACACATAAATTGTGTACATGTTTTTAAAAAACAAAGTAAAACGCAATCTCACAAACGGCATGACACCTTTGAGTACTTCTGTTACTATTAAGTGACAAACACATGCCAGGGAGGGAGGGACTAACCTTGGATCACTAAGCCATGGCCGCCACATGTAAGGAGACCTTCCCTGCCTAAGAAAAACACCTGTAAATGTTTCTTGAAGGTTTTAACAAGACAATGAAAGACTTCAAAGAGAACATGGCATTGTTTAAGTTGAATTTTATTAGCACCATGCTCTAACCAACTGAGCTAACCGGCCAGTGGCACTTAAGTTGAATTTTAATAAAATTATTTTGAAAAAAAGCATGGGAAAAATAGTAAGTGGTTTGTGTTGGAAAGAGAAAAGCCAAAAAATGATACTACAGGAGAATAATGCTAAGGACCTGAGTTATTATAGTGAAAGGGGAGAAAGAGAGGGATTAGATAAGAGGGATAAAGAGGTGGGGGCCAAAGAACTGAATGACGGATTTAATGTGCCACCCTGTCGTCCGGTTAGGGTGGGTGCAGGAGAGAGGACTCTCTAGTTTGTACAAGTGCCTATTGTCAGTCACCACAAAGGAGCTAATTGGGATGGGACAAATTTAGGGGTGGAAAAGGAGAAGCTTGGTGTTGAGGAGTTGAATTTTTATGTTCTATAGAATACCCAAGGTGAGATGCCCAATTAGCATTTAGAGAAAAGAGTCTGGTGTTCAGTAGAGAAAGCTGAATGCCCCCCCTTAACCATTCACAAGAGCCTCACAATTCATTGCATTGTATCTCTTAGATATCAGATTAGAGCCCAAAATTAAGAGACAAAAGAAAGTATAACCAAATTTAACAAATTTTCATTGTTCATCACCATATATATGCCCCTTTGACTAACCCAATGTGTAAAAATTAGTTTCATTCACTGTGCGTGCCCCTCAAAAACAAACAAAAACAAAAACTGTCAATATTTCTGTAGGAGTCAAACCAGTTGTTTTGATAGTAGATAGCCCAAACAACTGGCTGATTTAATCGTCTAATCAGTCAATAGTTGTTTTGGCGCTCAGTGGATGACCCAAAGCAGGGTCTCTCCCCAGAAGCTTCTAAGCAAACACCATAGTAACAGTGTACCTCTCAAGGATATAATCACACATTGACTAATATTAAACCAATACATATGTTAGATAAATATTACTAGTATTTATAGTGACTAAAAAGGGCTAAGTATATTTGATGGAATGGAGATTAAAGTGGCCCTTCAAGGCAAACACAGGCAGCAGAACATCTGCTCACACTCAGGACTCAGCAGTGAGCCGTGCTCCACAGGGCACAGAGCTGCTCCAACACCCGTCCCTCCACTTGCAGAGTATCACATTAAGGAAACAATGACCAAGAAAACAGGAACATGTGGGCAATGTGCACGCTGCAAATTTCAGCTAAAGTAAACATAGGAGCCTCGTGAACAGGCTTATATGCTACATGTATTTTATTTATCCATGAGTCGCATAAGGGGTTGATATATTACTAAAAAGTCCACTAAGAAGGATTATTGTTTAGACAGGAAAGATTAAGGGTAAAATTACCAACTATTATTAATTGTCATTTACTGATTCAACAATTTGTGAGCATTTAACATGTGCCAGACTTAGGGGCTGCAATAGTGAGTGAATCACTCAACTCCTGATATCTCATGAAGACATACATCCTGCCTATTAGGTCAGACCTGACTTGGTTTTCAAGATTGGGTGAGTTCAGAGAGTTACCCCAATTTTACAGAAAATATAACTGAGACAGAGTTGTGAAATAAATTGCCCATGTTATAAAGCTAATACCTGTCAGAGACAGGGCTGGACTCCAAGTCCAAGGCTTTTTGCAATGTGACAGGCTTTTATAGTCATTGTAGGCCTCCTGGAACAATTTAAGGTATTAAAAGTGATGAAACTCGATTCATAATAGTCCCAAGTTGGAAACAACCCCAATATCTATCAACGGGATGGATGAACACTTTTGGATGTATCCATAACATGGAATATTATGCATCAATGAAAATGAAAGGACTATAATCAGACACAACAACATAGCAGGCGGACACAAAGGAATGAGTACTGTGCAAATCTATTTACATATAGTTGAAGAACAGGCAAAACTAATCAATGGTGATAAAAACCAGGAACGCACCTACCTTTGGGGAGTGATATTGACTAGGAGGGAATACGAGGAGCGCTCTGTCTTAATGATGACAGTTATAGCTGTATAAATATATTAAATTTATTGAATTATATTGTATATATTTAAAATTGGTGCCCTTTATGTACATTATACCACAATTTTAAAATAATAAATAATGCCCTGGCTGGTGTAGCTCAGTGGACTGAGCACAGGCCTGTGAAGCAAAGGGTCGCCAGTTCAATTCCCAGTCAGGGCACATGCCTGGGTTGCAGGCCAGGTTCCCAGTAGGGGGGCATGTGAGAGGCAACTACACATTGATGTTACTCTCCCTCTCTTTCTCCTTCCCTTCCCTTCTCTCTAAAAATAAATAAATAAAATCTTTAAAAAAATAATAAATAATGAACAGGAAATAACTCAAACTCATGAAGTATATATGTCAGCCAGAGCCTTTAGAACAGTTTCAGAAAAAAACTGCTCACATGGTCTTGATGTTTTTACCTCCAGTGTTTCCTCTCGCTCTTTGCTCAGGCGTGGCTCTGAGCTGTACTAATTCATGCCAGGGAGACTCCAATAAGCTTCAGCTGGTCTGTCTGGGCCCCTGTCTGCCAGTGTCCCCTCCTAAGTTCTGACTTGTCCCATTAACTCCCTCACGGACACACTTTCTATTGTTCTCCATTTCCTATCAAATAAAAATTTAGAAATTTAGAAAAAGTCTACATCATTAGCATAGATATGGGGTCTTTTGCAACTTTTTTCCACCTGACTATTCCTGTATCATCTCCTGCCTATCACCCCATTCATCTTTCTCCCTTCCTTAGTCAGTAAATATTCATTGAATACCTATTTAGGTAAGCCACTCTGCCAGGTGGTGGAAAGAGAAAAATGAATGAGAAAAAATCTTATTTTGTTGCAGACCAAAGAAAAAGCAAAAATACCCACATAGAATTACAAAGCTAATGAAGGGTGTAGAAGAGATAAGCAAAATGCATTATAAAACCCAAAGGAAGAATGTTAGCTTCAGCCTAGGAGAACTTTTATTATTTTTATTTTTTTAAAGACTTTATTTATTTACTTGCAGAGAGAAGGAAAAGGAGGGAGAAATAGAAGGAGAGAAACATCGTTGTGTGGTTGCCTCTTGTGCACCCCCACTGGGGACCAGGACCATAATCCAGGCATGTGCCCTGACTGGGTATCAAACTGGCAACCCTTTGGTTTGGAGACCGGCACTCAGTCTACTGAGCCACACCAGCGAGGGCCGGCCTGGGAGAATTTTTACAGAGCTGAAAGAAGATGGTAAAAACAGAAAATAGACATAGACCTGGTACACAGAGATAGGCGTGGTAGGTGATGGCAGTCTAGGCTAAAGGAATTGCCTGAACAAAGCTATCTAGACATGAAAGAGCATGGGATAGCTTAAAAATGAAAAATTAAAAAAAAATAAATAAAATTGAATCTCATGACTCGAGGGTGGAAATGAGGTGTGGCTACGCTGAAGTTGGGAAATGTAGGCAGGCAACCAGACCTTCACGGGTCTAGTTAGCCGTGCTAGGAAGTTTGGATTTGATCCTGCAGGTAGCAGAGCTCCCAGACACACCCTGTGCCATAGCCACGCCAGGCACTTTCGCAACTTCCGGCTATTGTTCATCTTATTACTTCAGCTCCAAATGCCAGCCTCGCCCGGAAAAAAGTGTATTCATTGTTCTCGTCTGTGTATTTGACAACTTAGAATTGCTTTCACTCAACTTGACATGGATGTTATGCCATCGACCCCCCCTTAATAAATGTTGTGAGAATAAACCCATGAACCCCGCTGTTCTGTTGACTGTAGGGATGGTGTTCGAAAGTATCATCTTGTTTCACCAGGGCTCTGTTTCTGTGGGTACCAGGGAAATGTCTCCTGGAACCTGGGAGAGTTGAGGTTTCTCAGAGCTGGTTTGTGTTTATCTTCAGCACACTCTGATTCATTTGAAAAGATGCTTCTTCCCTTTGCTTAGCTCAAATCTATGATCCACGTCTAGTAAGTGTAAGTCCATACATTTATGGCCTAATTTCACCTGCCTTCATTTTATTTTCTTCTTTCTATTTTTTCCAATATGCTGATTTTCGCACTTTTATATAGATTGCTTGTAATTTTGAGATCCATCTAAAATCATACAACTTGAAGTACAAATGACTAGATAAACAAATAAACGCGTTATCATTCTTCAAGTTTCTTAAATGACTCCCCTCTTGTGAAGCCTGGCCAGATGCTCCCAGGTAGAATTACTGAGCACCTGCTCAGACTTCTCACAACTCTTAGTTCATACCTTTATTCTAGGCCACCTGCATTACTTCATCCGTATCTCCCACAGGTGTGTTTCTATCACCCCTTCAGAAGATCCTTCAAGTCAAGGACAAAAGTTTTAATTTCCCTTTTATTTTCCCAGAATCTAGTGCTATGCAATGAAAAGATACATGAAATGCTTGGTGTATGGATAAATGAATGAATAAATAATGATTGAAAAAGGAAGAAACTTGAGTTAAACTTACCTCCAAAAAGATCAGGGAATGGGGTAAAAGAATACCAAAAAAAAACAGTGGTCAGGAACCCTCAAGATGAATGTCTATAGAAACATCTAGATATCTACATACTCTCAAGTCTGAAGAGTAGGCTCAGTATCAAGGTTTCATTTTGGATGTGGAGTTGAGAAACAACAAGAAAAAAGGAGAGAGAGCAGTTGCTCTGTTTGGGCAAGAGATAAGACTAGAAGTAGGGCACCTGGCTATAGGAACAGAGTCATGCAAGAAATGTTTATTGAGTCCCTACAGAATTATTGTACTGGAGGCTGTGACCAGGTTCTGTAAAAACAGAGAAAAACAACAACCTTCAAGGGACAGAAACTCTTAATCGTCTGAAGAAGGGCTGTTATATGAGTTAAAATAAAAAAGAGTATTTGGAAACTCACTTGTAAAAAATTATGAAAACATTTATTGAGTGATTTGACATCACAGTTGAGGTGACTCATATTAATAAACAGTATGTGCATTGTTCAGTGCTTCACTGTTTACCCAGGAAGACACATGGGCATGATCGCCTGTGGGACACACAGGCGGATGGTTTTCCCTCCCTTTGTTAGAAGAGAAGACTGAGTCCCTGACAGACCAAGGTACTTATACAAGTTCATTCACATGGTTAGTGGAACCAAAACGGTGCTTTTCTGACACAGACTACAGCACAATATTTAGTTAATCATGCTGCCTGGAGCAAGCTTTAGACAATGTCTGATATCAGTTTACCAAGAAGAGCAAAACCATTCTGGGAGGTTCAGTTTGTTGGTTCACTCATAGCAACTTCCTGGAGCCTCAGGCATAAAGTTCAAAGTCATCAGCGCAGTGTTCAAAGCCCTTCCCAGGCTGGCTCCACCCACCAGGCAGCACCATTCCCCACAGCACTCCTGGGCCTGCTGTGTGCTTCCCGGATTTCCACACACACTGCCGTTCCATCTTCAGATCGCAGAACGTCAGTCAGGGTTTCTCTCGCCTCTTAAACATTTTTAAATGCAAACAGATTTTGTCTCCATCCCATAAAATATCTATACATAATCCATAAAAAGGTTTAAGTGACCTGTAAATTAATTTTCCCCATAGCTTAGCCTGAGCGTGAAATCAAAGCTCTGGAAGGAGATGCCGTGTTTATCTTCTGCCTTTGGGGATGGCCCTACACAAACCCTTGCAAGTGAACCCTAGACTGACAAAGGGGCATTTTACTGCACCATGAGCTTCCTCGGGGTTGGGAATGGCTTATTCCTCTTCATAACCCAAGCACATGCCTCAGGTGTGCTATGTGTTCTCTAAATGAATGGTTGGATGGATGGCTAGACAGAAGGACAAACAGGTGGATGGAAGAAGGATGGGTGAATGAGTGAATTACATAAAAATTATGGAAGATACAGAGCAAAGAAAAATTCAGCGTTTGTCAATTTTTTATTATTTCTAAAAAGAGATTCTAGAATTAACATTTTGGTCTCTTTGTCTTTTATACAATGTGTGACTCTCATGGACCTGAGTATGAAAATTCCATATATGATGTGAAAATAAAGAGTGCATTCATATGACCCTCTTCTGAGACCCAATAGAATGCTTCTAAGTCTTGTTTACCTCCTTCATCCTTTTCTCTGGGTATAAAAGGAGTCTTTTTGTTCTTTTAGCATGCGTACTGTAGATAATATTTTTGTTCTCAAAATCTCTGTGGGCTGTGCTCTTTATTCATTGTACCTATAATAAACTATGCCTTGCTAAAATTCAGATTTCTTCCACTATCAAGTAGACAATAGATGAGTTCTAGCAAAAGTGACTGGAAATTGGCATTGACCTCTATTTTAGAAAAACACAATGCATTAATGTATAATAAATTTAAAACCATTTCTTATCAACAAGTAGAAAACATTTGGTGAAAAAGTAGTTGATGTGCTTCAAGAGAGCGTACAGATCCAGGAATGGGGGTGGAACAGAGGGGCAGTGGTCCTTGGGTGACAAAACAGAGCTACTCTGTTAGGGGTTTCTGAAATCGCCAGAATTTTTCTAGTAAATCTCTTTCCTCTCCCACAGATATTTTGAGTTAAATTACCCACATGAGCGAAATCGCAAAGGCTTCCATATTAAACTGTTCAGATGTATAGTATACTTAAAAGAGAGTGATTGAGGGAAGAATGTAATGACTGCATTAGCGTAGGACCACTCTCTGCAGGTTCCCATCACAGTTGAAACCTCAGTGAGCTGAGCGTTCATCCTCTGACATGGATTTAGGCCAGATGACGGCAGAATATCCAAAACTGAAATGAGGTGGGGAAAATAAAGATATAATATCAGAACTTGTAGGCATTTTGAAATCTTAGGATATTTTTTCTTTTTAATGAAAATGTTGGTGAACCGAGGACATCCATAGTAATTACAAATCAAGTCATCTGGTTACCCTATGCAAATTAGAGTGCATGATGTATAATATAGTTTACCCATAAAAAAGAATATGAGCGAATATATGTGTATTTTAAATATATTATACTTAACACTTATTTTTCTTTATATTTTACTTTTATTTAAGTGGTAAGAAAGAAACCAAATATTTTGGGGCACTATGGTATGCTTTACGTCCATTTTTCTTCCTCTCCTCTAAGTTCCCTCCTTCCTTTCTCACCCTTCTTCCCTTACTCTCCTCCCTCCCTTCGTTTCCTTCCCCCGTTTCCCCTAAGCAATGATGGACTAGAAGTCAAGATAAAATCCAATGTTTTCAATTAACTTGCTGTGTGAACTTAGGTGAATCACTTGTCTTTCTATTATGTGAGGTGACTGACTTTCCTCCAGACCCCTTACTATGGGATGTTTTCCTGTCTGACCAAAATAATCTATAATTGATAAGCATTGGCCTTTTTTTCTCTCCAGAGGCCCTCCGTGAGCTTCCTCTGGTGGACTGCGCTATATCACTTGTCACAGGACCTCGATGGATGAGGAACTAAGGAGCGCTGACAGACGGCTGTCATCTGCCCTCTACTCACAGTAAATATGTATATTTAGAACTCTAGGCAAAAGAAGCTATCAGGGGCCTTAGCTCTAGAGCACATCCCCTGGTGTTCAAAGGAAAGGGGGTGTGGGTATATCTCTCCCTCTATCTGCTTCTGTACTCAGCCATCATTTTCCCTCCCTACCTTCAACTATCACAGTCAATTTTCTTTTGCTACCACTTTCCTTTCTAAAACCCTCTTCTTTTTTGTGTAACCCCATTGGAATTCAAAATCTTCCTCTTTGACTCATCCTTGGGTCAGGCCCAGACAAACTCCCTCATGTAGCCACGGTTGTTTTCTACCCTCCAATCATCCTTCAGCCCCAGGCAACAATGCCACATCTGCATCTCTTGCTCTTGGCCACAAGGTTGCACGTTACAATCGTTTCAAATTCTTCACTGTCCTACCCTGTGTTATCAATTCCAGAATCACTGACACATAAGACATCTTAAAGTTAAATTATCTCTCACTTCACGTATATGGCAAATTAAGGATTGCTCTCTCTAATTTTGCTTCCAACTTAAGAACTCTTATTAAATAAGAACTCTTATTACTCTATTACCTCCTGTTCAGAATTCCTTATTTCACTCCTTTTTCACACCCTAACATTGCTTGGTAACTTACTCACCCCTCTCCTGCCAAGTAAGTTTAAGTCATCACATAGCTAAAGAGCAACACAATAATATGCAGAGCAGACTGAGTGTCTCAATTACTTTGTTATACATTTAATGCCCCTCATCTAGGAAACCAGTATTCTAATGAAAGGATGATTTTATCCCATACTATGCTCAGGTCATCTCATCTGTACTATTTGGTTTCAATAATATATAGGAAAATAATTGTCCTTTATCTGCTTAGTAGTATGAAAACAAAATCCGGTAGCAATTCTCATATTTTAAGCATCACTTGGTACCAAGTTAATACCAATGTACTGCTGATTCTAAAGAGTGTCATATAAATCTGATGATCTGATGAAACAATTCTCTCTTGCTACTGAAAGCAAAAAAAAAAAAAAAAAAAAGGCATTATTGATTTAAATTCCAGCAGAACTACAATAGCATTCTATAAAATGACCCTGTGTGATGTCTCAAAACTTATTTTTCTTCATATCTTTGTTCCTGGAAAATCATTTCCTCTATCTTTATTCGCCTCTCTAAAATTGCTCTTTCAAAGTTGGTTGGGAGAAATGCATCCATTTTCTTCATCAAAACCATTATAACAGGCTGAAGTACTTAGGGGAACAGTTCTGCAATTCACTTGGAAATGCATCACAAAAATAAGATGGATTGATGCACAGATAGGGAAATGGATAGAGGGATAATTACGTGTTATAGAAAATGTAGTAAAATGTTAATAGTAGAATCCAGGTGAAAGATATTGAGATGTTCCCTGAAAAATTCTTTCAAACTTTGCTGTGTGTTTGAACATTTTCATAATAAAATGTTGGGGGAAAACATTAAAAGAAAAAGAGCCATTTACCCACTCTCCTAGCTCACGTGACAGCACCGGCACTCCAGCGTGTGGCAGAATTTGCTCTCCACTGATGTGCAAATGGACAAGCCTTCACAGTGCAAGGGTGTAATTAGGGCACCGGTAGAGAAATTTGGCAGTGTGTGTTAAAAAGGAACATTTTCTACTTTGTGCTGTGCTCATCAAAAGACAAGATGAAACACACACTTTGTCATGATATTTTTGCATTGCAACCTGATGAAGTTTAAATTTAGCTAGTTCCAGCATGCTTCTGCAGGTTAAATTCTACTCACAATCACAACAAAGCTTACCTTTGCAATAAGAAAAAATTGAAGGAGAAAGAAATGCTTTTAAAAGTATATAAATACCATATTCATTCTTGATAATAAAAGTGTAGATAGAAAAAAACAAATGACAGCACATCCCATAAAAAAACATAATAAGCAAGAATGAAAGGAGGATACTAAAACACAAGATCAAACAGCGAATACGGTTTAATCCACGTAGAGTCATATTATCTATAAAAATAGGTCATTATAAAAATTTATATGGTATCTAGCATGATAATGAATATGAAACATTTCACATTGTCTCTAACATTGTATCACCTTCATTAAAACCAGAATTTTTCTCCACTCCCTGAATTTCATTTATGAAAGAGCAGGTAGCATCAGTTTGAGGCGTGAGCCAGTGTAGGAGAGGGGAAATTCTCAGCTGTGAATCCTAGGCCCAATTATTGGTAATACAAGCACACATCCCCTATCTAGTTACTTTTCTGAAAGGGATATGCTTTCCCTGGGTATCTGAAAATGCTCACTGTTATCAAAGACAGTGTCTAGACAAGCAATTGACCATCCCTTCTCATGACTACGCTGCCATTGCCATTTTTCTAACTTTACCTTGAGTTAATGGTAAATATAAAAAGCACACCAAGTTAAAAAAAAATTGAGGTGAGTGTAACCCATAATTCCTTCTTTTCTCTTTCCATCTTAAAATTTATTTGAGGTTGATTAATTTATATCCTTTAGCTATAGAATAGTTTCTACCTCCCTTTTTTCTAAATAAATACCATCTTAAAAAGAGAAAAACATGGATAAAGACTTCAGCAACATCCTGCAAGACAAGAAAAAAATAGGAAAAAAATCAAACTTGGCCAGCTTCAGGGACATATGTTAAAATGTCATGGACTTTTAGTTTCACAGACAAAATTTTGGCCTAATTTTATTTTTCTGATAAACTTTACTGATTTGTCAGCCACAAATGCTAGAATTGCTTTAGGATTTTGACTGTGCAGTTAAAAAAGAATCTAAACTGCTCTGCATAATAGATATTTCTTTGTATCATATCCTAATTTTAAAACATTCTTGAAGGTGATTTTAATAAACCTATTTGATCTGAGATGTTTATTCCATGTATCAAATTCATTAAATATTAATTTTTAGATATTTATTCAGTTTTATATTCTAATGACTTCTTAAATCTTAAATAGAGTATTTGATTTTTATCCAAATACTTTAACCTTACGTAGCTCTGTCTTCCTCTTTATGAAATCCCTATGTGTTTTTTTGCCCATGTTAAGTTCCAAGAGAGACTAAGCTTCACGTTGTGAATGGCTTTGCTCGGTGTTCTTTTTGTAATGAACAAAGCTTTCATAGGCAGTACATTTCAATAAGAACATCAAAAAAACATGAAGTCCAACTATTATAATTCCTTTAGTCCTATTTCAAAGGGAAAAAAATGCCAACCCATTTTTTCTAAATCTCTCTAACATGTTCCTGTATGTGTGCCCTTCTTTCTCGCTCTCTCTCTCTCTCTTCCTCCTACCTTATCTCTCTCTTAATCTCACCCTCTCACTGTCTCTCAGTAATTTTTTTTAAAGATTTTATTTATTTATTTTAGAGAGAGGGGAAGGGAGGAAGACAGAGAGAGAGAGAGAAACAGCAATGTATGGTTGCTTCTCACATGGCCCCCACTGGGGACCCGGCCTGCAACCCAGGCATGTGCCCTGACGGGGAATCGAACCGGGACCCTCTGGTTCCCAGCCCGCACTCAATCCACTGAGCTACACTAGCCAGGGCCTCTCAGTAATTTTTAGAATCATTTAAGAGACTTTATAGTTAAAATGCAATCAAGGATTGTACTCTCATGATGGGATGATGCACCAAACATCCGTAATTATCCAGTATTATGCCATATTGCCTATTTATTTTCTTCAATTATCTGAAAAAATCAGAGGTTGAATCATCCGAGCAATTGCAGAAGTCCACCACTATTCTGCTAACACAGACACACAAAGAGTAAAGCCTGCAATTTGGCAGAGACCAACACTTCACTGCGCTTAATATCCAGACAGCCAGATGTCGCTTCTTTTTCCCACTGAGATGTCAAACATTTCTTTGGAAGAAGGTTGCAGAGAGTAGTGTTCTCTGCTATCGTCTCCCCATGACTTTTTTTTGAAGCTTTCTCTTTTTTCTTATTTTTTTATTTAATATTTATTGTACGTTTTCCATTACTATCTAGTCCCCTTATACAACTATCCCCCCAGCAATTCCCACACTGTTGTCCATGTCCATGAGTCCTTTTTCCTGAATCCCTCCAAACCTTGACCTTCCCCCCACCAACAGCTGGCATCCTGCTCTCCATCCATGAGTCAACTCCATTTTCATGTTAGTTCAGTGTGTTCATTAGAGTCCACATATGAGTGAAGCCATATGGTATTTGTCTTTCTCTGATTGGCTTATTTCACTTAGCATAATGTTCTCCAGGGCCATCCATACTGTCACAAAGGATAAAATTTTCTTCTTTTTTTTACAGCCAAGTAGTATTCCGTTATGTAAATGTTCCATAGTTGTTTTGTCCACTCATCTACTGATGGACACTTGGGATGCTTCTTCATGATTGTAAATAATGCATAGGGGTGCTTATTTTTCTTCAAATTAGTGTTTTGGGCTCCTTCATATATTCTCAGAAGTGAGATGTCTAGGTAAAAAGGCAGATCCATTTTTAATTTTTTGAGGCATTTGTTTATTTTCTTTCTTTTGTTTCCCTGCTGGAGAGATATAGGCAATAAAATATTGCTATGAACAGCATCTGAGATTTTGCTGCCTATGTTTTCTTCTATGATTTTTATTGTTTTGGATATAACTTTTAACTCTTTGGTCAATTTTTAATTTATTCTCATGTATGTTGTAAGAAGGTGGTCTAGTTTCATTTTTCTGCATGTATCTGCCCAATTTTCCCAACACAATTTATTGAATAAACTATCTTTACCCTATTGTATGTACTTGCTTCCTCTGTTGAATTTTATTTGACTATAAAGGTATGGGTTTATTTCTGGGCTTTCTATTCTGTTCCATTGATGTATGTTCCTGTTTATATGTCAGTACCATGCTGTTCTGAGTACTATGGCCTTATAGTATAGTTTCATATTACATAAGTAATGCAATTCCTCCAACTCTGTTTTTTTTCTCAGATTGCTGTTGCTATTCAGGTCTTTTGTGGTTCCATACAAATTTTTGAAATATTTACTTTAGTTCTGTGAAATCGTCATTGGAATCTTAATAGGAATTGCATTGTATCTATAGATTCCTTTGGGTAGTGTGGTCATTTTAATGGTGTTAATTCTTCCTATCCATGACATGGTGTGTGCTTCCATTTGTTTTTATCTTCTATTTTTTTCTTCAGTGTCTTATAATTTTCCAAATACAGATAATTTATGTCCTTGGTTAGGATTACTCCTAGACACACAAGTCCAGGAAGCTCAGAGAGTCCCAAACAAGTTGGACCCAAAGATGCCCACACCAAGACACGCCATAATTAAAGTGACAAGGCTTAAAGACAAGGAGAGAGTCTAGAAGCCACAAGAGAGAAGCAGGTAGTTACCTACAAGGGAGCATCAATCAGTCTGGCATCTGATTATTCAACAGAAACATTTCATGCCAGTAGGGAGTAGTGTGAAATAGTCAAGGTGACGAAAAACAAGGACCTACAACTATCATTTAAAATTAAAGGAGAAATAAGGAGCTCCCAGACAAGAAAAAGATAAAGTAGTTTATTGACACCAAATCGACACTGCAACAAATGCTAAAGGAGTAGCTTTAAGAAGAAGAGAAAGAGAAAGAGAAAGAAAAAATACAGAGGGAAATAATCAAATAATAAAATGGCACTAAATACATATCTATCAATAATCATCTTAAATGTAAATGGCTTAAATGCTCCAACAAAAAGACACAGGGTAACTGAATGGATGAGAAAACAAGTTCCATATATATGTTGCTTCCAAGAGACCAATCTCAAACCAAAAGATACACACAGATATAAAATAAAGGGATGGAAAAAGATATTTCATGTGAATAGAAAGAAAGTGGAAGCTTGGGCAGCAGTATTTATATCTAACAAAATAGAATTTAAAACCAAGGCTATAGCCTATAGTCTATAGTAAGAGACAAAGAAAGACACTACATAATGATAAAGGGAACGATACGACACCTATATATAACCCTCATAAACCTTTACACACCCAGTATAGGAGCACCTAAACATGTGAAGCAAATCTCGTTGGACATAAAGGAAAAGACTGATAGAAATACAGTCATAGTCAGGGATTTTAACACCCCATTGACTTCAGTGGATAGATCTTCCAGGAAGAAAATCAACAAGGTGACAGTGGCCTTAAATAATACAATAGATAAAAGGTATTTGATATCTTCAGAGCATTTCACCCCAAAGCAGCAGAAATACATTCTTTTCAAGTACACATGGAACGTTTTCTAGGATAGATCACATGTTAGGACACAAAGCAAGTCTAAATGAATTTAAGAAGTTTGAAATCATATCAAGCATCTTCTCTGACCACAATGCTATGAAACTAGAAATCAATCACAAGAACACTGAAAAACATGCAAACACATGGAAGCTAAATAA
>PVJI01001269.1:133250-190614 GCA_004026765.1 Micronycteris hirsuta
AAAAAAAAAAAAAAAAAAAAAAAAAAAAAAAAAAAAACCCCAAGGAAAAGCTCAAATAAACCATCTATCTTCACATTTAAAGGAACTTAACAAAGAAAAACAAGCAAAGCCCAAAGTGAGCAGAAAGAAGGAAACAATAAAGATGAGAGCAGAAATAAATGAAAGAGTCTAAAAAAAAAAACCAAAAACCACAAAGAATCAATGAATTCAAGAGCTGGTTCTTTGAAAAGATAAACAAGATTGTCAAACCTTTAACCAGACTCATCAAGAGAAAGAGAGAAAGGACCCAAATAAATAAAATCAGAAATGAAAGAGGAGAAATAACAACTGGCAACAAAGAAATACAAAAAATTATAAGAAAATATTATGAACAACTATATGCCAACAGACTGGACAACTTGTAGAAAATGGATAAATTCCTAGAAAAATACAATCTTCCAAAACTAAATCAGGAAAAATCAGAGAATCCAAATAGACAGATTACACCTAGTGAAATTGAAGCAGTAATCAAAAAACTCCCAACAAACAAAAGCCCTGGACCAGACGATCTCGCAAGTGAATTTTACCAGACTTCCCGAGAAGAGTTAACACCTCTCCTTCTCAAGAAGATCAAAAATATGAACAGTAAAATGACAACAAACTCACAACTATGAACAACTGAACCTAAAAAATAAACTAAGCAAACTAGAACAGAAACAGATTCACAGAAATAGAGATCACATGAAAGGTTATCAGCGGGGAGGGGGAGTGGGGAGAATGGGGGAAAAAGGTACAGGGGATAAGAAGCATAATTGGTAGCTACAAAATAGACAGGGGGAGGTTAAGAATAGTATGGCAAATGGAGAAACCAAAGAACTTATATGTAGAAACCATGGACATAAACTAAGATGGGGGAATGATGGTGGGAGGGGGGTACACAGTGGAGGGGAATAAAGGGGAGAAAAAAGTGGGACAGCTGTAATAGCATAATCAATAAAATATATTTTAGAAGAACTATTCCATAAAATTCAAGAGGAGGGAAGGTTCCCAAACTCATTTTACAAGGCTAGCATTATCCTAATTCCAAAACCAGATAAAGACACAACAGGAAAGAAAATTTTAGGCCACTATCCCTGATAAACGTAGTTGCTAATATCTTCAACAAAATATTACATAACTGAATACAGCAATGTTTCAAAAAGATCATATACCATGACCAAGTAGGATTTATTCCAGAAATTTAAGGCTGGTACAACATTTGCAAATCAATAAACGTGATTATTGAACATAAACAAAATGAAGGATAAAAACCACATAATCATATTAATAGATGCAGAAAAAGCATTTGATAAAATATAACACCCACTTATGATCAAAACTCTTAGCAAAGTGGGAATCCAGGGAACATACCCCAACATAATAAAGAACATATATGACAAACCCACTGCCAGCATCATACTCAATGGACAAAACCTACAAGCGTTCCCCTTTCAATCAGGAACAAGACAGGGATGTCTGCTTTCACTCCTCTTATTCAACATAGTACTGGAAGTCCTAACCACAACAATCAAGCAAGGAGAGGAAATAAAAGTCATTCCATTGGAAAGGAAGAAGTAAAATTGTCATTATTTGCAAATAACATGATACTGTACATGGAAAACACCAAAGATTCCATGAAGAACCAACTAGAACCGATAAATTAATTCCGCCAAGGAGCAGAATACAAAATTAATATTCAGAAATCAGTTGCATTTTTATATGCCAATAATGAACTAACAGAAAGAGAAATTAAGAAAACATTCCCATTCACAATTGCTGCAAAAAGAATAAAATACCTAGGAATAAACCCATGACTCTTCTAAAATATATCCCTATTGTCTCAAGAAGCAGCAGAAGGAAGCGCAGGAGGAGGAGGAAGAGAACAATGATGACTGTTAATTTCATGAAGTGTATTTGAACCACTCTTAATTATATTTAAAGGGCTTTCAAACAGAGCATTCCATAGACCCTCCAAGAAATTTTTGAGATTTAAATGTTATAGAAAAGAGTAAAGAAACAGTAATGAAAGATCGGTTCATTCATTCATAGCACATAAGGAGAAAAACAGTAGCCCAGAAACAGTAACAGCCACTTTCAGACATTTCAACTGAGTTCAGCTTTCAACTGGTGCCATCTTAACAGGGGTTTTTTTGGCCCTATAGTATTAAGCTAGCCTATAAATATAATTATTGCAGCCTTGAATATTTCATAAGCTAGTATTTGTTATAATCAGCCTAACAATTTTTTTTTGTCACGAAGAGCTACACTCTTCACAATATATCCTAAATAGAAATTTGGAGATGGGGTTGGCATTATCAGCAGTGGCCTACCCCCGTGTACCATTGTATCCACGACAATAGAACACTGGCTGCTGAATGTGAGAGAACTGTGAACAGAAAAACCTCATGGCTCCCTCTTTTCTCCTAAATGAGCTGTTGGAAGAGCATAACAAAGACCACTGATGGAGCAAACAAGGACTGAGGGATTGACTGTAGGTGGCACCATCTGCAGCCATCAAAACCAGCTTTCAACAATCTGCTGGGCAATTCTGGAGCTGGATGGGGTACACTTGCAAGGCTTCAAGTCATGAGAAGTAGAATAAAGGAAAATAATATCATTGTTATTTAATCCGTTTGGCAGTGGCTGAAGTTAATCTTTATTTCAAATAATTGTACTACTACCATCAGTTTGGGTCGACTTTTAGAGCCTAAAATGCACTGGTATCACTTAGGCCAATTTAAGCTTACGTAAATTGAAGGAGGTACAAAAACAGCTCTGATCACTTTTGCATTTTATCACTCAGCAACAAAAGAAATGCCAAGGTATTCGCCACTTCTTGGGGTCATTTTGGAACTAAGAAGCCAATATCCCTCCAGCTCCATCCATTCTTTCTTCCCCTACTCAAGTTTGACTTCCTTCTTTTGGTGAGGGAGGCTGTGGTCTTAGAACCACTTAAGAATTTGTAACTCTGAGGGTGAATCATAAGACGCACGCTTATTGCACCGAGGAGGGAAAATTTTTCATATACTTCTTTGACATACTTGCATGCATCTTGTCACCTAAGAGCTCTGGTGGAGATATACAATGAGATTCATGTTTTCATGTCTGCGAAGACAACGTGCTTTCTAAAGCCCACATATCAAGCAGTAAGGTTGACTTTCAAGTCTTATTATTTAAGAAATGCCTTTTATCAGGCTATCGCTGCTATAAACAGTGATTCTCCTGATGAATCTAGCCAAAACTGAAAACCTTCAGGGAAGGATGGACTATTATAGATGGCATTAAGGACTTTCGTGATTCATAGGAAGAGTTCAAAATATCAACATTAACAGGAGTTTGGAAGAAGTTGATTCCAACCCTCATAGATGACTTTAAGGGGTTCAAGACTTCAGTGGAGGAAGTTAACTGCAAATGTAGTGCAAATAGCAAAAGAAAATATAGAATGTAAGTAGAGTCTGAAGATGTGACTGAATTGCTGCAATCTCATGATCGAACTTGAACGTACAAGGAGTTACTTCTATTTCTTGAGATGGAATCTACTGCTGCTTAAGTTGCTACAAAGTTTGTTGAAATGACAACAAAGGATTTAGAATATTACATAAAGTTGGCAGCAGCAGGTTTTGAGAGGGTTACCTCCAATTGTGAAGGAAATTCTACGTAGGTAAAATGCTATCAAACAACACTGTGTGACACCGAGAAATCCTTCGTTAAATGAGGAGTCAGTCGATGCAGTAACTTCACTGTTGTCATACATGAAGAAGTGGACACAGCCAGCCCAGCCCTCAGGAGCCTCCGCCCTGATCAGTCAGCAGCCATCAGCGCACGGGCAAGACTCTCCTCCAGAAGAAAGATTAGGACTCACTGCAGACTCAGATGAGAGTCAGCTTTTTTGTAGCAATAAAGTGTTTTTCATTAAAGTATGCACATTTTGTAGACATAATGCAATTGCACACTTGACAGACTACAGTGTAGCATAAACATAACTTGTACACGCATTGGGAAACCAAAAAACTTGTGTGACTCCCTTTATTGTGATATTTGCTTTATTGTGGTGGTAGTGGCTGCACCAGGCTGCATTCCCACCAACAGCGCACTAGGGTTCCTTTTTCTCTGCATCCTCTCCAACGCTTGTTGTGTGCTGCTTTGGTTATGGTGCCATTCTCACCTGTGGGAAGTGGTATCTCATTGTGATTTTAATTTGCATCTCTCTGATGGCTAGTGATGCTCCATTCCTTATATCTGCATAACCTTGGATGAGCTACTTAATTTCTCCGGGTTTCGATTTCTTCATTTATTCAAAGATGTTAATGCATTTCCCTAAAAAATTGTTTTAATGTGGGAATAAATTCATACTCTTAAATTAAGCCCTTGTAAAATAATAAGGTCTTGATAAACAGCAACCATAGTTGTTTTTATTTTTGTTATATTTATTTTTGGAAACACTGGCCATGTTGTGGGTAGGAACCAAAGGATGAGACCAGCAAGGCGGGGCTTAGAGCAGGTTTGGGAGCCGCCCCCAGGGGACAGACGGAAACTTCTATGACTTGCACAGTCATGCACTGCTTAACGATAGGACACATCCTGAAAAGTGTGTCATTAGGCAATTTTGTTGTGCTAACATCATACAGTACGTGCACTTACGCACATTTAGATGGTACAGCCTACTACACACCTCAGCTATATGGCATATAATATTATCCCTAGGTTATAAGCTTATAGGCATGTATACAGCATGTACTGAATATTGTAGGTAATTGCAACACAACGTTAAGTATTTGTGTATCTAAGCATATCTAAACATAGAAAAAGCACAGTAAAAATATGGTATAGAAGATAAAAATGATGCATTTGTGTTAGGCACTCAGAGGACTGGAAGTTGTTCTGGGTGAGTCAGTGAGTGAGTGGTGCGTGACCCTGAAGGCCTCGGACATTACTGTCCACTGCCCACTCAGGCTACACATAGTTGCTATGTGTAGCAACATTTATAAAAGAACGCAAGATCAAATCGAGCACAAGAGAAAATGATGTAGTCAAGTGGTAAGGGAACATGAGATATACAAGGCTGCTGCCGAGGAGACACGGCACACTGTTTTGTAGCAAACTTCCTTTCTATAAGTAGGATGAGTACATTTTAAAATAATGATAAAAAGTATAAGGTGGTAAATGCATAAACCAGTAACAGTCATTTTGTATCATTCTCAAGTATTATGTACTATGGTATGTGTATACTTTCGCATGACCGGCAGGGCAGGAGGTTGGTTTACACCAGCATCACCACAAGCTCACAATGGGCTGCAATGTGACGTTAGAGCCGCTACAACATCACTAGGTGATAGACACTTTTCAGCACTGTTGTATCTAATGAAACCTCCATGGTATATTACAGTTCATCACTGACCAAAATGTCATTAGGCAGCACATGACTGTGCTGTATGCTTTGGACTTTAACTAGTTTTCCATTTATTCCTCATAATAACCCTGCCATGGAGCAACCAGAGCTAATGCCCAAGGCCAGGCTCTTTCCTCTGAAACATGCGGCTTCTGCTCCAGGGGGTGGGGTACCACTGAGAGGGCGGCCCCCACAGCAGGGGTGCTGTGTGCCGAAGGAGCAGCCAGGACGTGGTTCTCAGGACCCCAGGCTAGCGGGCAGGGAGTCCAGCTCCGGGAAGTCCTTCAGTGAGGCCGAGAGCTCAGACACGGAGCTGGAGTTCAGGAAGGCTCAGGAGAGGAATGCCAACGCAGTAGAACAGGACCCTCATCCCGAGATTAGAGGCTTAGGAAGCACGTGAAAGTAGACATTCAGACTGCGGAAATTACAGAGAAATCCAGGGATGACAACATACAAGGGCAAGGGACAATGTGTCTTCTGCTCAGCACAGATGCCAGAATTGAAAGCCCAGAACATTAGCAAGGGCATTACCAAGTCAACTGGGTACCATTGAGTAAGGTTTTCATTATATTTTACTTTCAGCCACAGGACCCTTCTGTGAGTTATCGATTGATTGTCTCTCATCTCTGCACTTGAATCGCTATCAAGTATAGTTTTAGGCAGTAGGACCCTTCAATATATGCTCTAAGATAAACAATGGAACTCCTTTAAATGTTTCCATTTAAAGGGAGCATAATACCCTTTAGGTCCCTCCCTGTCATTGCAAATGGCAATGTTTTATTCATTGTTATGGCTGAGTAATACTCCATAGTATGTAGGTACCATACCTTCTTTATCCAATCGTCTATTGATGGACACTTGGGCTGCTTCCATATTTCAGTTGTTGTAAATACTGCTTCCATAAACATAAGGCTGCATATATTTTTTGAATTAGTGGATTTCTTTGAATAAATATGCAGAAGTGAAATTGCTGGTCATACGGTAATTCTATTTTTAATTTTTGAGGACCCTCCTACTGTTTCCACAGTAGCTGCAACCTCACCAGCAGCACGCGAGAGCCCTCTTTCCTCCCTATCCTCACCAACACTTACCACTCTGACGCTTATTTAAATGTCTAGTCACTATGTCGTATACCTGAAACTAATGTAATATTGTATGTCACCTGTAGCTAAGTAAAAAATAGAGTAAAAGTGAGCCCGATGTTAAGCTCTCTCAGTACAAGTTGCTGCAGGGATTCATAGGAGGAAGAGGTTTCTTGCAATTTGTGGTGCTGGCTGGCAGGCGCGGCAGGTAGGAAGAAGAAGGGCCTCCATCAGATGTCCCGGACCAGCAGCTCTTCCTCTGTAAGTGTACAGTTACTTCTTTATCATAGTTACTAAGTCTATATATTAAACTTCCCCATTCAACCTGCTGTGGGGTTTCTGTCTCCTGATCGAACTCAATCTGCTACAGTCCTGTGTCCATACAAAGTTGTTAGAATAGCACCCAAACCTGGGTCTGCCGGGTGCATGTGACCTGGATTTTTCCTTCCCTTCTGACACACTCTGACCTCCCCTTGGTTCCTGGCACATCAACTGTTCTTCCTGGCTTCGCCCTGCACAGTGGTCAGACCATCTACCTGGAAAACTCCTCCTGTTCCTCCTGCCGGAGTCACTATTGCTCCCCAGTGCAGCACCCAGCGAAGGCAGCCCTTCAGTCACTCCCCTATACCTGTTTCATCCGTGTCCTCATAGAATCATCACTTACTGGAATTATCTTGCCGTTTCCTCTCACCTTCACCCTTCCTTCACCCGCATTCCCCTGTCCTTGTCCAAGAGGTTAGGGAACGTGTCTGTCACCTCCAGCACCGCCAGCATTCAGCACAGTCCTGGCACATGGAGGGGATCCGTAAACATTTGTCAGATGAATGAGTGGTCGATGCAGAGCTCTGCTGGAAGCTTCCACGCCCAAAGCTCAGCCCTCTTCTGTCTCTCCACACCCTACTCTTCTGTGACCGCTAAGAATTTTTAGTGGGACCTCAGGACTCCCGGGAACTGTCCTAGGGCACATGGCAAGAGCTCCTAGAAATCCCACTCCCCTCTTGAAATCCTGACTGTCCCTTGAGGCAGGGCTCCAAGGGAGCATCCAGCTCTGGGCAGAAGAGCGTGCAGAGCCTGGGACCACGTCAAAGGGCTTGAACCTCACTTCCTCCTTCTCACCAGGGCAGGCAGCCTGCTTGCTGCAATAAATAAGAGATAGCATGTATGTGTCTTTTATTTTTATTTTTTAACTTTTCTTGTCAATAGGAGATTTTAAAATAAAATATCTCTAAACCTAGATTTGTAAGATTCTAGAACAGAAAGAGACCTTGGCATTGCCCAGTGCAGTCTCCTGCTCTACTTACATTTTGGCCATTTGCTTTTGGGAGCTATAATAATTCCATTTTTCAAACACTCGTGTAGTGGAGACCTCCTCCTGGTCTCTGGACTGGTGAGGAGGTGCTGGTGGCTGTCCTGGGAGATGGGGTAAAGGGGTCACTTCACTTGCAAAGGTAGCTCTGACCACAAAGAAAGCGAAAACATGAACTGACTCTCTCAGGTGGTCAGAAAGAAGGGGAGTGGGAGGAAGCAGCGCAGCCCTTTGGGCAAGCCCTGGAGAGAGGGTTTGAAGAATTTGGAAAATCAGGGGTGCCTCTTGGTCATCCTCACTACTCTCTAGGCAGGCTTTGGGTCTGAAGCCAGAGGCAAAGTAAAAATAACAGAAAAGGCTAGCCAGGGTGAAAAAAGCCAAATGTGGAACCAGCAGGAGGCTTCCAAACTAAAGCTGCAATTGCACCTGTGCCTCTCAGAAGCTGCTCTCTGTGAAACCCACCTTATGGGACCGGGAAATTGCTAATGATTCTTTCTTCTGCAAAAGAAAGTCCAAGACAGTGAGCCTCAGAAGGTTATGATTTATTCATCAAATAATATCTAGCAATCAATATTTTCTTGACGACTGTAATTTCTCAGCACTATCCATGCACATCCATAGAAAATGAATTATGTTATATATATAATTACGCAGATATGACTTACAAATTAGATGATTATTTAAGGCATGGTAGAGAAAAGGCATAGTTTTTTTTTTCTTTGTGCCATCGCTATCAAGTATAGCTTTAGGTAGTATATATGAGATACAACATGATATACTTAATAGCTTTGATTTCCTTTGATGGTCATGACATAATTATTCTAATTATTAGCATTGATGATAGCTAGCATCCATTGATCACCACGAACTAGACACTATACTTCACTCTACACATAAACCGCACATGAATTTAATGAGGCAGACAGTGTTACTAATACCACATATGGATGAGAAAACTGAGACATGGAGAAACTAAGTAATGTGGTCAATGTCCCACAGTTAGTTAATAGCTGAGAGAACTAGAATATAGACCTTATATTGCCACCTATACTTTAAAACTAGTTAATCTTTCGACTTGCACCACCAGCCATGCAGAGAGGAAATGGGAATTGGAAGCACAATCCATGTACAAGTTCAGAAGTCTGTGAAAGCCCAGTGCAACAAGAAGGAATGCCACGTGGCTCGGGAGTAACACACAAGGAAGAGGCAGTGGGAAGTAGGAGATGGAGGAGGCAGGTCCCAGATTGTGCTGACGTGATCTACAGCATGAAGGGTGTTTAATTTTTATCCTAAAAGCAATGGGGTGTTTTGGCTCTTCCAGTTTGAGCAAGGCAGTGTGATATTAAAATTTTAAGTTTGGAAATGTTGCTACATTGAAAAGTTGAATAGGAGGCAGGAAGCGAAGCAATAGGATGCTGAAATGCTAAGATTGTTGACGGGAGCCTGAAATAAGCAATGGCTATTTGAATTGAGAATCAACAGACCCAGCAGCTGACAAAGTGACATCAACTAAACTTCATGATCAACTGGATATGGGACAGTGGGGAAGAAAAGAATCAAATATAATGTCCAGGTTCTCAAGTTGGACAGAAAGGGCAACGATAAAAGCATTCAAAGTGATGCGATGTTTTGCAGCAAAGTGAAGTGATAAGCTGACGGGTTCCATTCGGGACATCTGAGTTTTGCATGTGCATTTCCTCCAGAACAGGGAAGGCAAGAACGTGTTTTCTAATATTAGTACAGAAAATGCGGGGAGCCCTTTCTGTGAACATGAACAAGCATGGTATCAATAGGTATCATTTGCAGTCTATTTTCAGAAAATGCCCATGTCTCCAAAACTGCATGTAGTTTTTTAAAAATTGGATGAGAATGCAAACCTATGAAAAGCAAAACACCCTTGTAATATAAGTAAACAATTTGTTCTAACTTAAATAAGAACAAGAGGGAGGTTAAACACAATCACGTTGTGCCCCCCTCAAAGAGCCCCAGCAAGCAAAATGCATTTTGTCATAGTGGGGTGGCAGTGAAGTGTTCAAAAGCACCATAAAAGTGGAATTCTCCAAAAAAGTCATGCAGGTGTCTAGGTCAAATGCAAATAAAGGAGTATGCAAATTGAGCTATACTTGACTACAAAATCAGACGCTTAAAAACATTTCAGGAGAGAGAAGTTTTAGTCTCACCAAATTCAGCCAGTCCTCATTATAATACGTTTCCCATTTGTGCCGTTCATTCAGCACGCTAAATGCATGATGGGGCTTCAGTTAAGTAGATTTAGAAGCTGATTATGTTGCATTAAATGTATTCACTTCAATTTCAGCAAGACCTTTTTTTCCTTTTAAAGGATTACTAAACCAAGAAAAGCAGAAAGTAAGACAGAAAATAAACTACCCTTTGATGATGCTATAACAAGATTAGAAAGTAGAATGGCTTTATGATATCATGTGAGAACATACATCCTCACTTATCTGATTTAAATAACGAAAGTATACATTTCAGTTTTGTTAATTGCTTTTACTCTGTACTTGACACCTTCTGTACACATTAGCTCACCTGCCGAGACTGTAGTTCTGTTGAAATACCTATGTTTTTGTTATAAATGTATACGGTTCTTTTCCTCTTAAAATGCACAGAACATTCAATTTAAAAATTATCTGAAGGAACATTCTGGCAGGTGTTTGAAAGAGTTGACTCTGCCATTAAGGATGAATATCATCAATTTGGGCCTTAATTACTAAAATAAGGATGTTCAAATACATTGTATAATCTCTAAGTCCCTTCTAGTCCCCCCTCAAAAAATACATGCTTTGGGTTAAAGTTAGTTGGATGCTATTATTTGATCCTGCCCTCAAAGTTGCTAAAGTTGGAAAAAATAAATAGTCATGGTTAGCATTATAAAATTTTCCATGTGAACTCATTGTGAATTTATCAGCACAAATGAATTATATTGTAAACTAGTGAAAGCTACCTAAAATTTAGTGGTTTGGATTATAGTAAATTCCATGTATTTCTTAATGAGCTCAGAAGAGAAGTAGTAGAATAAAATGATAAGAGGAGAATTTCAGCCATATATAAAATAATTTTACTGGCATGAGTTTTAATAATTAATACTAATTATTATAGCAATGAGAATGCTTGATAGTGTCTTATGCCCTATTTTATAACTGTCCTTGAATTTCAAAGGTCAGTTAGAATAAATGCAAAATAATTTTTGAAATATAGACAGAACATGCAATTTGCCTGATCTTGCCTATAGATAGCTCACACACAGCCAAGTCTGCTGGTTTTCTTATTTTTCCAATATTTACCAAGCACTTCCAGGCTCATTGGTTGTTTCTTCCCTTCATTCACGTATGCTGGAACTAGCCAATTGATCTTCAGTTTATGTCTCACTTTACCTCTCATATTTCCTGACTCATCTTTTTATTCTACGTTTTGGGATTTTTAACTGTTGGCTTTTCAATATTTTCTTCCAGCCTTTCTGTAGCGTTCTTTCCTTTTGGACAGACATATAGGATATGTCTGAGAGCCCCTTGTCATTTTCTGATGACTCTTTTATAACAGCACCCTTATTTTATTTCACAGGCATAAAATTTCCTCAAGTTTTGATAAATACTAAATAGACATTGTTAACTTCTTTATTACTGAATTATCTCATTTCCCTTTGGATCAGTTTTTCTATTTGTGTGAATTCTTTTCTTTAATGCCTGCTGATTCTTGGTTACCTTTTTACATTTAGGCACAAAGCAGTAGAAAGGCTTGTGAGGACTCTGCAGGCTGAGGTGAGGTTTATTTGCTGGGAGCTTTTATTTAGTATAAGGGGGCATGAGCTCACTGTCACCCTGGAGACACCCTCCTTCAAATGCTACAATTTGGAGGGTTGTCCTCTAAGTAACCAGCATTCACACTATTGACACTATTTTCTAATAGCACTACTTCTAGTTCTACAGAAAAAATAGCTATCGTATTTCATTAGTTTTGTTGTAACTGGGGTTTGAATACACACAGCAGTCAGGCATCTTTCACGCAAGAATAGGGAAAAGGACTGTCAGCTGTTAGGTAGACAGACCAGGTGATGCGTCTGATTCCTGTCCTCCTTCTCACCTGCGTGCACAGTAGTCACGCTTCTCCGTCAGGCAGGTCAGTGTCCTCTCCCCGGTCAGCGGTCTCAGTTTCGATCTCCGCGCTGATGGTCGTCCTCTCTGTTTCTTCGGTCATGTTCTTCCATCTCTGTTTCATCTTCCAGGAACAGGTTTCAATACGCAGGTAGATAGTATTCACTTTTTGTTTTCGAGATTGTACATTTTTTATAAATTTTATATCTGTTTTAGTAGGCACAAGCTAGTTAATTAAGACTGATTTTGCTTTAACAAGAACCTCCAATTTCCTGCAGGTTATGCGGGCTTTCATGTAAGCGTTGCACGTTGGAAATGAGCCTCTACACACACACACACATTGAAGTTTGCAGTTCGCCAAATGCAGTGAGAGATGTGGGCTGCTTCCTGATTCAAGTCTTGTATTTTCTGCTGAAGTTTTAACTAATTCCTACGGCAGTCCTCAGATAGGCTTCTTCTTCTCAGGTTATTTGCAGTACAGAGATGATTGACATACCCTGAAATCAGTGTGAGATTGAGCTCTTCCAAATGCTTTTCTGTTCTTTCCTCAAAATTAACTCCTCTGTTCTTAAAGGGATGGGTTGCACGTGTCTAATGTGCAATTCTGACATTTATTTAACGTAAAACATGTATTAGTACACTTTTCTTTATGATTCTATTGTGTCTCCTTTGTTAGCTCGTTAGCCATAATTCTTTAACTTAGAGGCTGCTTAGAGTTTATAGTATGCATTTTAACTTGTCACAGCCTCCCTGAAAGTGACAGCACACCTTGTACAGAAACCTTACCGCACCGTCATTTGTCATTTCTCCCTGCCAGCCCTTGGGTATTGTTGTCACATATTTCACTTTCACATATGTTATGAAACTGATAATACCTTACTTTTTATTAAGTAGGTAATTATGTTTAAAGAGATCTACATAAGAAGAAGCTTTTATTATGTTTATTGCTGTGTACTCACTGTCTTTGGTGCTTTCCATTTCTTGGCATACGTGTGGTTTTTGCCCTCTCATTTCTCCTGAGACTCCAGTTCATACACATATGTGCCTAAACATGCACATGCATGTGTGCATACACGTGCACATGTATATACATGCACACAAGACCTATACATAAGCATGTATGCATGCAAACACATGTGTGCACCTGTACATAAACATGCACAGACATATCCATAAACATGTATGTATGCATATACACATGCATGAACATATACAGATGCATATACATATTAGGCCACTGAAAGTTGCCCCATTGCGCACTGGTATTCTTTCCCTTTTTTCCTTTTATTCTTTTTTTTTCTGTTTCATTTTGTTCAGTTTTTATTTTTATGACTTCAGTTTCATTCATCTATTTTTTATAGTGTCTCATCTTCCATTAGCCGCTCCAGTATATTTTTTATCTTAAACATTATAGTTTTCAGCTGTAAAAGTTTTATTTGGATTTTTCCTTTACTTTTAATGTGTTAACGTTTTGAATATATGAAAGTGAGACATAATAACTCATTTTATGTCCTAATATGCTAATTTTAACATCTGTGCCAGTGCTGGGTTGGTTTGGTTGATGGATGATACCCCTATCTCTTTTATGATCAGTAATTTTTTATTGGGTGCCAAATATTTTGAACATTATTTCATTGGACTTAAATGATTTATATTATTATATATATACTTGTATATATATATATATATATAATATTCTAAATACTATAAATATTCTGGAGCTTTGTTTCAGAATTCAATTAAGTTCTTTGGCAAATGTTTGATCTTTTGGGCTCTTGCATTTAACATTTTGTACATGAGATCAGAGCTGCGCTCTGTCTAGGACTAACTTTCCCACTGCTGAGGAAAAACCTCCCTGAGGGCTCTACCCAATCCCCATGAATCTTGAGCTTTTCTAGGGTGGCTGATGGGGACAGGCACTAGTCCCAGCCCCATTTAACTGCTGACCAGTAATATTACCTCTAACCCCTTTGCCCCCCAGCTTGGGGCAGTTTCCTGGCACACATGTGTACGTCGGTGTTCAGTAGAACATCAGGCCCATTTGTAACTACCTGCAGTTCTCTCTCTGCAGCGTCTCCTCTCCTCTATTTTTTCCTGTGAATTCTAACTGTTTGGGGTCTCTCAGGCTCTCAGACCCACATCCACAGCTCTGGGAGCATACCAGGCCTGGCCTGCATCCGCATCCCTACACTGCAGACTGGAAACCCCTGACGTCGTGCCGGAGCAATCACAGGGTGCATTTTTTCCTGTCTCTCAGGGACCACTTAACTTCATTGCCTGGTGTCCAGGGTCTCGCAAAGCATTGTTTCTTTATATTGTATCCATTTTTGTTGTTGTTGTTGTTGTTAACAGTAGGGTAGATTTGATCTGTTACTTTATCTCCAGCTATTAAATTAGTTTTGTATCGTTCCTGGAAGGCACAGAAATCCCCAGAGGGAATGCCAGTGTGGTACATAGCACAAGAGCAGCAGCAGTTGGGGACATAGAGGTATTAAAAGGACTGTGATGAAGGGTGGCTTTGAATTTAACTCATATAGATGTACAATGAATGGCATGTTGAGTTAGGCGGTAGGAAAAACTTCACAAAATCTGATGATAGCACTTCCATAGTATGAAACCTGATAGATAAGTGACAGAGATAGATGATAGATAGGTAGATAGATAGATAGATAGATAGATAGATAGATAGATAGATAGATAGATAGATAGACGTAGTTAACACCTACAAAGTACTTAGCTAGGCATTATTAGTGTTTAACAAATATTGATTCATTTAAACTTTTCAACAACCCTCTATATGGGGACTAATATTATCAGTACTATACAGATGAGAATTCTGATTCACAGACAAGATTAAAATTTTGTCAAAGTTCACATGACTATTAAATGAAGAACCTGAATTTGAACTTGGGTGTTACAGCTGCAGAGCCTGAATTCTGAGCTCCCCGCACTCTACTCACTCTATAGCTAGATGGATAGAGAAAATAAAAACATGCAGCTTCCATATCCTGAAGAAAAACCTAATTTTCCACATCGCAGCCTACATAGTCTGCAGTAAGATAATATTATTCTGCTTTTGGTCACTCAACCTCTGCTTCCTACCCCTTCGTGGAATTTTACTTTTCAGAAATGGACATGCTGATCAGGTTCGAAGTGAGAAAAAGACTCAGAAAACTCAGAGAGGATGATTCAAAATGTAGCAGTTAGTGGACATATAAGGAGCATATTTTCTAAAAGACAAGGTCAAGAGTGCCTGAAAATGTCTTTATAATGTGTGTTCAGAAAGTCTATGGCATGGTGATTCCTACTACTTTAAAGCTCTAAGACACTACCATTTTATTTGAATTTTTCAAGGGCTCATTTCAGAGCACTGTGTAGCACTAAAAAATTAGAGCGATATCTGGTTGGTATAGCTCAGTGGATTGAGTGCGGGCTGGGAACCAGAGGGTCCCAGTTCGATTCCCCGTCAGGGCACATGCCTGGTTTGCGGGCCGGGTCCCCAGTGACGGCCATGTGAGAGGCAACCACACATTGCTGTTTCTCTCCCTCTCTGTCTTTCTCCCTTCCCCTCTCTCTAAAATAAATAAATAAAATCTTTTAAAAAAATTAGAGCAATGTGAAATTTTAAATTTTACTAAAAATGGGGGGTACCGTTTGAGATAATTGATGGCACATTATGGTATTGGAATAACTGAAATTTCAAATTATTTATTAAAACTCAAAGATCTGTAAGACATCATTTAATGCAATTTATTTAAATAATGACTCGTATCTATATATGAAAAAATACACTTTACAACATTTTTAACACTGATACTTACCATAAGCCTACGTTTTATTGCAGCTACCCAGAAGAAACAGACTTTTAAAACTTATCATTGTATTTCTCCTTTTGAATAAGTCTGCACCCGTGCACACCACGCTGGGAATGCCAGAGAGAGCGCTGCAGTGTAGCTGCAGCGGGGAGTCTGCCCCCGAATTCTCGGAGAGGCCCCAGGCGCCCTCCTCCTGGACTTCTCCACGCCTACTCCCTCGGCGGCGCCTCTCAATCTCCTGGCCCTGATGCCAGTTTCATATCAAAGACCTTCCAAAACGTATCTTCTGCCAAGACCTCTGCCTGAATTTTATGTCAAACTGCCTCCTTAAACTTCCACTTGGATTCCCAATAAGCATCTCAGACTTGACATGCACAAAGCTGAATGCCTGAGCTTCTGCTCAAATCTACCCTCCACCATCTTCTCCATCCCAGTGAAAGATGACTGAATCCTCATAGACAAGTCTCCTCAAGACAAACACTCTGAGGAATAATGCTCAGTCCCTCTCTTTCTCCAAATTCCATTTTGAGTGTATCAGAAAATCCCCTGGTTTCTGACCACTTCTCACTATCCACACTGCTAACCAAGCCAGAGATATCTCTAGCCTGGATTATTCCAATGCTCCTCAAAAAATCTTCTGCATTGCATCCTCCTACAGCCCATAAAGAGTGGCCAGAGTGATTCTAATATAAAAATAGCAGATTATGTTCATTTTCTGCTCGAAACTTTCCACTGGCTTTCCTCTCACTTAGAGCAAAGGAAAATGGTCTCACAATGGCCTAGAAAGCATTAAAAAGAAGGACTTCTCTCATCTTTCATATCTCGTCAGCTACAGTAAGACTTGCAGCAGAATATAACATGAGCCTCACAAAAACCACAAGTGCAATTTAAAAATTTCTAGAGGCCACATTAAAAAGTTAAAAGAAGCAGATGAAATTAATTTTAATCATCTATTTTATGTGACACAATATATCTGAGATATTATCATTTCAATGTGCAATAAAAATTTATGTTTAAGATATTTTACACTTCTCTTTTCATGTAGGCTTTTAAAACCTAGTGTGTCTTTTATGCTTACAATTCACCTCAATTCAGACAAGCCACATTTCAAGTGTTTTATAGCCACAAGTGTCCAGTGGCTGCAATATTAGATGGTGAGGCTCTACAACTTCTCTTTCTCTTTCACTGTGCTCCCATTACACTTGGCAGTTTCCTTTCTCACTTCATCTTCATATAAGTGATTTTCATTTTTAGGAAACAAATGAGCCAAAAGCCTGACTGGGTGAAGAGAGATGGGAGTGAAAGTATAGTGATAACAAGATTGGTCATTGCAATGAAGTATTGACACAACCATAATAAGAATTTTGGGAGATTCTAGAGTATTTTCAATGTGTTTTGTGGTTCATGGTAAGGAAAGCCTTTCCTTAAAAAACTAAAAATGGAACTGCCTTTTGACCCAGCAATTCCACTGCTTGGAATATCCCCTAAGAATCCCAAATCACCAATTCAAAAGAGCTTATACACCCCGATGTTCAGAGCAACATTCTTTACAATAGCCAAGTGCTGGAAACAGCCTAAGTGCCCATCAGTAAATGAGTGGATCAAAAGCTGTGGTACATTTACACAATGGAATTCTACACAGCAGAAAGAAAGAACTCCTACCTTTTGTAACAGCATGGAGGGAACTGGAGAGTATTATGCTAAGTGAAATAAGCCATTTGATGAAAGACAAATACCATATGATCTCACCTATAAGAGGAATCTAATAAACAAAATAAACTAACAAACAAAATAGAACCACAGGCATGGAAACATGGAACAGACTGAAAGTGACCAAAAAAGAGAGAGGTGGGGGATAATGGTGGAAAGAAAGGGAAGGAACTAGACAAAGAACGTGTATGAATGGCCCTCAGAGGGCAAAGGGGGACACACTGGGACAACTGTAATAGAATAACAATAAAAATGATTTAAAAAATAAAAAATAAAAACACTTGACTGTTTCTATTTTGGTGCACAAAAAATAGGAAACTTGGAAATACTCCCTATGACAGGTCTCGAGAAAATGGAACCTTTAAGAAATAGAGTAAGAGAAAGCTGTGGAAAGGAAAGGGAAGCCTAGAGCACCAAGAAAACAGAAATCTGAGACAAGAATAGCGAAACCGCCCAAATTCTCGGTTGGCAGTGGGGACTAGAAGGACAGCACACTGCATGAGATGTCAATTCAAGGCCACAAAATTTCAAGGAGGATGTGTCTTGAAAGGAACGACTGGTTTCAGAGGACAACCGAGTGGTCTGAGATCTTACAACTAAATAATAAAGGGGCAAAGCCAATTTTAATTGGAGATCTCCTCTCCACAGGTAATTCTGCATATAATATTCCCTTTTATTTTCCCTAGAGCACAACAAAAATAGGTGGTTTTATTCTTATTTTCCAAGTGAGGAACCAGACCCAGAAAAAAATTGAACACCTTGCCTGGTCTCTTAGTCTATTCAGGCTGCTGTAACAAAATACCATAGACTGGGTGGCTCATAAACAGCCCAAATGTATTTCTCACAGCTCTGGAGGCTGGGAAGTCCAAGATCAAGGCACCAGCAGGTTCAATTCCAGGTAAATTCCTGTATCCTGGTTCATAGATGGGTTTGCTGTTTCTTCCTATGACAAAAGAGCTGTGGGGACTCTGGGGTTTCTTTTACAAGAGCAGCAGTCTCATTCCTGAGGGCTCTGTTTTATGACCTGGTCATCTCCCAAAGACCCCACCTCCAAATATCATTATTCCAGGGATTAAGTTTTAACATATAAATTTTAAAAGGGAATCTTTAGTCTATAGTGCCCAGGATCACATACCAGTCAAGAGATGGACTTTGGAAAAGAATAAGACATGCTTCTAACTCCAGGTCCCCCCTTCAGCTTCGGCTACATCTCCTGCTTCTTGTCTTTTGTGGGAATCCTTGGCTTTTCTAGACAGATCCCCACAATGCATCTGCTCCAAACACTGAAAATGGGTCCTCGTTTCTAAAGTCTTATTTTTTTACCTTCTTTATATGTAATACTATAATTGAGGAAGGTAATCATTAAACATGTAATGAATGAGTGATTAAAAAAACCCTCACACACAGGATATGTGCTTTCTACATCTTCTTTTGCCTAAACAGCAAACTTTGACTGTAACCGTCTATAAACATGAACAATATTCATAACAAAAGTGTGAACAGCAATTCGGGAACCATGACTTCTTAAAGGCAGGGTCCCCTCCCAGGGCGCTATGTGCTCATCAGCAAAATAAAATCTGCAGATTCTGAAAAAATTGAACATACGCATGAAAAACGTTTCTAATTTTTGTATTATTAAGATTTTATAAGATATGTAATGATTCTTTGGTGGCCTTTGTTACAATGCTCATTATGAAATCTGCAAAAAAGAGATTAGAATAAATCTCAGATGTCAACACAATCTCCTGGGTGATTCTTCACTGAACAAAGTGACACCATCCTCAACGGCATAATCTATGAAGCTGTGAATGGCTAATGAGGCCCATCCATTGTAATAGGACCTCAGCTATGCTAACGACGTCTTCCCCTGCCCAGCCGAGATCTGGACTCACCAAGTCCGTGGAGAGAACTTGGCCTCTCTAGTTAAGGCAGCAGTGACAAGGGCCAGTGTGGCCAGGACCTGAAGATTTCAGATTTAAGACAGTCCTTGTGTTGTGTGGACAATGTCAGCTTCATGAGGCAGGCAACTTGTCTTTCCGTTTTTCTGTGTTTCCCCAGAGAGTATGTGGCACACGGTAAGAGCTCAAAATATGTATACGCATAAATAGACCTACAGGCATACGTATACACCATCGCATCAGCATGACTATGTTAGTATCCAATAAAATAAATATTCAAATTCTGTTTATGGCATCAAGACTGTCACATGTACCGCTGATCATCCTCCTGCCTGAGCATTCTGCATGTCGTTCTTTGGAAAACATAGAACAGTACAATTCTTCATACCATTTTCAGCTCCTGTATTCAGTGACTTGTTTATTCTGCTACTTTCACGCTCCTACTCTGGTTTCAGATGTCTCCAAATAGTATTCTACAATAGTTATTTGTGTTTTCGTCTATAATTATTTTCTCAACAAGCATTTTTAAAAAATCCTTATGTAGTTTTTAAACAAAAAACATTTAAAGTGTAATTTATCCTTTCTTATCTGAAAATGTGTGTAATGTATCCTAGAAACAAGTGAAGATAAAAATATCACCCTTGCAGAAGTGGCAGAGTGATCCAAACTCAGCGAAGAGAAGTATCAATCCCAGCGCTGCCGCTAAGCCTCCGACTAACTCCAGGCGACGCATTGTGTTGGCTGGAGTGTTCCATTTGTGTGCCTGTCCCCCTGGTCCTCAGTCTCCCATAAGTAACATTTCGGGAATTGGGTCCTCAGTGCCTCCTAGCATTTTTTCAAACTCTGAATCTCTAGCATGCTAAGAAACTTACTCTAACCAAATAAATGTTGGCAGGAATAGTTTTTAAAAGGCACAGCTAGAGATGGGCAATCCGTCTGAGGAAAAAAACACTGGCAGAGTGTGTCAGACTCCATGTCTCCCTCAGTGAGTGAATACACCCATATGATTAAAAGAAATCTTTAATAAGTACATCCGCAAGATGAAGAGTACAGGTAGGTAAACCCTGCCTCTGCTCCATAACAGCAATGGGGTCTAAAAGTCACTTTACCGCATAGAGTGGAGACACAAGACACACCCTCATAATCCTGAGATCATTAGCTAAAACATAAAATTTGCAAACATACCCAGCGCATCGCAGAATGCAATGGTAGCTTTTACTAGTATCCCTATGAGAAAGCGTCTGAAGTCAAGTGGCAGCCAAGAGCAAGGGATCCACATCACAGGAATAGACTTCCCCAAAGGAGAGAAGTGCTCCAAATTAAACAAATTCATCTCCTTTTCAGACTGAATTGCTATTGACATTTGCTAAGATGTACATCACTGTTTATAAGATCTGAACCCCAAGCAGTTGTTTTCACTCCAGTTCCGGTGGTAGATAAATGGAGAACTTCAAAATGAGTCGATTAACAGATAACCCAACCGTCTTCACCATCCATGTCATTTTTCTCTATAAAGGAGAGTGTTGGGGAGCAAAGGACACACTTGGTTCCATGTTAAGACAATTGTACAGATTGCGGTTGATTCCCTCAATAAAGGACATGGTTGCTTTTATTCAGTGATGGTGTCAAAGACAAATCCTTTGTTTCAGAGGTTGAATGGGCTATTTCCCTACATGCCTGATTACACACCGAGCATCTCTAAGCATATTGACCATTTCATTATACTGAGTGCAATAATCCATATCAACAGCTTATCCCTGTTTTGAATTATAAAATGCAGTTATTTAAAAAGCTCAGTATAAGCAAATATATCTGCTTCTAGTCCTTCAGACACTGGACAAGGTCCAAAATTAGGCAGGATGCAGAACAGCTTCTTAAATTTAAGGATACCTAAGAGATTAAAAGCTCTCTTTATTTTTTTCCCTAAAAAAAGGAAGGAAATGAAAAACACATAATTACATCCTAATTTAAGGCTCTAATTGAGTGCTTTTGTGTTTGCAAGATATTCCACTTTCCTTTAAGGACAATATTCTTACTGGTCACGCAAGCTATCTAATCATGCAAGGGTGAGGCTTCTCCAAACCATACACCTTTGTCGAAAAGCAAATGAGAAAGTGCATCTCCATTATGTACTTATAAAAGAAACAATGAAATACTCAGGCTGAAAAACGATACCTTCTCGCCTACAGCCTGTCTAGACACAACTTAAGTCGGGCCTATCTGTGTTTTATAAGGTGGTACCACTCCTAATTGAAATCCAAAGATTGGTGAAAACAAAAATGAAAAACAAATCAAAGCATCCAAGGGTACTCATGATTAAAGAGCAAATGAAATTGGTTAGGGAAGCAGAAGGTGAGGGCTTGAACACATTTCTCTGGAACCTGGGAAACCCACAGTGGATCTTAGGTGAGAGACCCAATCTCTGAGCCTCACTCTCAATGAAAATGGGGAAATAAGTGTATCTCTCAGAAAGGGCTGCAGTGAAGATTACATGAGATAATAGGTATAAGTGCTTTGAACTATTCAGACAATGTAATCAGTAGATATTTAATATAGTCATCACTGGTATAACAGGACATAATTTTGCAAGCATGAAATATACTGCATTTAATCTTCTCTGGTTCCCCCTTCCTCTCTCTACTCAAAGGCATCAAGGGAGAAGGTGAAGGACACCGGCATTCTCAGAGAATCTGCCTCTTCCAGGTGCTTCACACAGATGATCTCAATGAGTCAACATAACATCCCATTGGGGTAGGAGGCATTCTGTCCATTTTAATGATAAGGAAAGTGAGGCTCAGAGAGAAAGAGAATGAGAGTTGGAATCCTGCTGAAAGTCATCTGACCAGGAAAAGGTAGAGATAGCCTGGAGCAGATCTCCAACTTCTCAGCCCATACTCACTTGCCTTACTTCTGAAAGGTCAAGTGCATGTACATGCACACATGCATATACACAACTCTTTGAGACAATTTGGGAATTTGATTGGGGGGCACTCACAGGCTTACACAACCTAAGCATGGTAGCTTCTTCATGTAATCCTCGAGAGTCCTGTGAGATACTACCACTATCTCTATTTCAGAAATGAAGTAAGTGAAGGCCATTACATAAGTAATGTAAGAAGTCACAAGCTAGTATGCTGTGGGTTAGGGACTAAAGTTGAAATCTGTCTGACGGATTTCAAAATCCATATTATTTCTCCTATACTGGGGCACTGGCTGGTGGAAGCAATGATTGTTTTAATAGGAAACCTTCATTAAAATGCATGAAAACTTTACTTTTTCATTCTTTAAGTTATATAAGACTTTACTTCCTCTTGAAAAAATGAGCTGCCTTGCGGTGGAATTTTCCTTGATGAATAAAAGTGATGAGAACTGGTTCTCTTTGAGCTTGGTGAAAAGAATGAGTAACTCAGCCCGGGCATCCTGCAGGTTTCTATCTCATGTATTAAGGCACCCAACAAAGGGGAAACGTTCTATTTGATTTTAGCAGAATGTGGGACCCACGCTGCTTATTTGTAAGCTTCTTCTTGAAGCAGGTCTCTCCCACACAGAGAGGTCAGAGTGTTGGCGATCTGAATGCTCACAACCTGAAAGGTGAACTTTAATATACCACGTATTCCAACTAGAGAATTTTAAATCAATCCTACCCCTGGCTTTGTGTTCCCAAGCAGCTCACAGCTCTTTGTCTGAAAGCATTGGGTATAGCAATGAGCTCACAATGGAATCTCAATAAGTGCCTCAGAACCAAAGGGTAAAGCTAGAGCTTCTCTGACGGACATCCTGACAAAGTGAGCAACGCTGCCTAAAACACGACCCTTTGGAACACCTTTAAGGATTCCATTGCATAAAAAGAGTACCGTCCCAAGTATCAATTGTTAGAAGTTCTTGAACCGGCATCTTGGTGGCCAAGTAAGTTGGCTAAAGCCACCCTACAGAGATTTCCACCACCCGCAAAATTTTAAAAACAGGATTTTGAGAAGATAAGATGAAAATATGCAAATTGGTATAAACTCATAAAACTATTCTTTTGTATTAGAATAAGCTACCAATTAGGGGTACAAAGAGGATAAGAGCCAAAATGAGTAAAATAACCCAACCTTAATTGGCTTTTTAAAGTTCTAATCTCAATATATAACTCTTACTCCTTTGCAACTCTAAAGACTTTAAACTGCAAATTATCACTTTGATTTTTTTAAAATGCTATGCCTAAAGGTCTTAACTAAAAAGCATTATCTTGGTTCTAAATTTAAAGCTTGTCAGAGGAAACAAAGCTAATTATACACAGTCTGCTGAAAAGTATGTGTTAACGACGAATCTGTTGTTTCAATGGAAGAAATACAAGTTTTCCATGTGTCACTTTTCCAATTCTAAATTTCCTTTAGAAGTCCTAGAAATTCTGTATCCTCCTTCCCAAAGCACCACTAACACTGCTTACACACATGGACAGACACACACCACATGGAGGTATGTGGAGAGAGCCCAAATGTTCTTAAGTGTATAAATAAGAAACCCAGTAGTACACAAAATGCAAAGATCTACAGGAAAACAATGGTGCTTCTGCAGTACCACCATTCATTCTCCAAATGGCCAGGCTTCAGTTTACCAGCATCTGGCTCAGTTTATATAACAGGTTACTCCCCAGGTCTGGTGCTCATCACCTGTTGCCTGGACGATAGCAATGCTCTGGTCTCCCTGTGCTCCAGCTGCTCCAGAAGCCCACTGCAAAAGATGATGTCTGAATATGCAAGTTGTTTATAGTGGCCCTCTCCTTAGAAGCCCCACATGGGTCTCGCTTGTTGGCAGAATTATGTCCCATTGCTATTCTGTGGCATTTATGGAGCTTGAAAAGACCAATAATGTATATCTTAGTCTCTTTCAAATCACACGTTGCTGAGAAAACACAGGCAGTACTTTCTGATGAACATTTGTGTTGTATCAAATGCAGAGATGCCTCCAGCAGCCCCATCGCTGCCCTGGAGACAGAGATTACAATTGGGTTGTTAAATGTGGGAGCCAAAGCTTACAATTCATAGCTGGAAGTATTCCATCTGTGTTTCATTAATTTACAAGAATCATCTATGGAGCTATTAAAAATTTGGATTCCCAGGTTCTAACTCTTCTCCCAAAGGTTCTTATTTGTTAAGTCTTGGAGAAGAGCCAGGAACCTGCAATTTAATCAGTCCCTGGTCATTCTGTTGCAACCCAAGCAGCAAGCCCACATTTGGAATCACCCAGAATTTATTCTCCTTGTTTTACAGTTGTGAAAACTGAGACCCAGTGCAGTAAAATATTTTGCCAATACTCATGTGGAAGTTGCTGCAAGCCAGGACTGGAACCCAGGTCTCCTGACTCCTAGCTCTTCCTTCCCTGTGGGGCTGTCTGTATTAGAGCAAAATGGGGTCTCATGCAGCCACTTCTCTGCAGCTTCTTACAACTCTTCACTAATTCTACAAAGACTTTGTCATTGCACATCCCACTTTCCATGAGAACAAAATTTCACAGAAAAGCCTATCACAGGTCAACGCAAGAAGGTCATTTCACAAAAGGCATTTTTCTGGCTCATCTCATTCATCAGGGTGCACTGCCTCATTTACACTGTCTGTACAGTGGGAATAGAACCAGCTTTCATTGAATGGTTGCTTAGCATTATCAGAAGCACGGACCATGATAAGAAATTCAGCCTCACCACCTGAGCTACTCTATGACAGATTTCCTGCAAACAGCAATATGTGGGTGGGTGCGTTTCTGTCACAGCATTAGCAACAAAGACAAAATGGAAAAATCAGACTGTCAGTTCATAATTTAGCATCCTCATGAGAAAAGTTTATACATGTTATATAAATGCCTCACAAGTTGACATTTATGTTTTGGGCCAGCTGAGATACAGTTACCTTAGCTTGAGCTGAAATGTATACTTGGAAGTGAATTTGATCCACCTGGTATGAGATTTTTTCTCTCCGCTGACCTTCTTGAAAACTAAAATAAAAACTTGACATCTTTGATAGATTCCTTAATTCATTCTGGATGAAACTAGTCTTATGTGCTCAAACAGAAACTTCTTAAATACTCCTCTGCTTGACTTAACTAATTTTATGTAGCTCCATTTCTTCCATGGAATAGTGTAAGTACCAGGGGAATTAGATTCACGGTCTGTTTCACAATAAGAAAATGTGCTTAGTAGGGAAAAAATCTTTAAAGACATTGCCAGCACTGGATTATAAAATCATTGCTTCTTCTCACAAATAGGCCAAGTTATTCAAGTAAGACTTAATTATTCATTCATCCATTCAACAAATATATATTGAACACTTACTATGGGCTAAAAACTGCTGGGCACTTGGACAAAATGAACAGCAAAAACGTATCTTCCTTGCTCCATAGATATAGAGGGGCTTCCAAGGGGATACAAACATTAATCATATCATCATACAAAAGTTCATCACACCAGGGGAGTATAAGTTGGGGTGGTAACCGTGAAGACAGGGAAAGCTTCTGAGAGCCACCAACACCCCTGCTGGGGCCAGAGGGTTTAGTAGTTTCCAATTACAGCAAGGAGGGAAACAAAGTATAAGCAAGATGAGCAAGGAACATCACAATCAAGGAACATCACGATCAAGGAACATCATGACCAAGGAACACACACCTGGTTCTAAAGAAATACCCGGAGCTTCTCAGCCTGTGTAAAAGGTATTCTGGAACCCAGCCTTGAGGTTTGCATCAACTATGTAGGACCTTGAGCACATGGTTGTGTTGTGGTTCCGTGGACAAAGTACTTGATAAGAAGAAGAAGACCTGGGGAATTGCTTTAGTCTGCATGGTGCTGGGTCTCCACCTCTGCAAAGCGAGGTGAACAAAGCCTCCTGCCTAGGGGTATAGGAGGATTAAATGAGATCAAGTGTGTGCTGAGATTTAGAAACTGAGAAGTAATATATAAAAGTGAAGGATTATACAAATTACAGTGACTAATTCTTTTAGAATGTAGACTGGTCTCTGGTAAAATAAAATTGAGTATCATTAAGGTAGCTGTGACCTGCTACCTTCCCAACAGACGACATCCGTTCTCTGAGCCCTAATGGAGTGTGTTGGGGACATTAGTGAAGATGAGAGCCTCACTCAAAACCAGGCTTCCACACAGCCTGGCGGGGTCACAACTGCCCAGCCCCAATCGTGCACCGCCTAAAGGTCAGGCAGCTCTGGAGAACACGTATTCTGCCTAATGCCACAGGGGACCACCAGTATTTTTTGAAATTCTTCACCCATAAGTCTTTGAACCAACTGGCAAAATTCTGTTGTTATCCTCACTCATAATCTCTTCATTCCAAGGTCTTCCCTGAGCCGCTGTAAACCCAAAGAAACTTATAGTATACAAGAAAGTTTCAACCAAGTTATAATGTGGTTATAAAATGAACATCAAGGAAATTCTTGACCAATGTATGTAATTAGGGATTGAAATTTTCAGAAACAGTGTAGACAGAAGGTAGAGAAAAAGCAAGTTGAGACATCCAAAGAGCAAGATGTGGCTTGAGGATTTCAGTGAAGGTGGATGGTCATTCTGATCAAGAATTTAATGAAAGGAAATTAGCAAATTAATGGCTTTAGTTGTATCAACTCAATCTAGATAGGGCAAATGAATTGCTTGGTGAAATCAGATGCTTAAATTGGTACAGAGAATTAGAAATTCTTCTTTCTAGAAAAAACACATTTCTGCCCTTGCTTATTTTCTCTAGGGGTCCCATTACTGCCCTCAGAAAGTGGGGTGTTTTTTTCAATTAAAGTGGCAAAGCTTACCTTCTGTAAAAATTCCAATTACAAGAGGAGTAGCACTTTCCCTTGTTTTTCCAGACACCATGCCTCTAGGAGAAACCAGAAAGCAGCCATTGATTAGACAGTCAGGGCAGCACTTCTATTAATTGATACTCAACTTTCCCTTCCGTGACAGAGAGGGTCATTGTCCAGTGGCCCAGAGGAGTCAGCACAGTGGACATTACCAAAGCATCCAAAGAAATTGGGTAGATGTTGTTTGTGAATAAATGGAGGAAAGAAGTTTGGACTCCCTTTTCTTAGCACAAACTTAAGTCACATAATCAGACACAGTTTTATCCCAGAATGATTTTAAAGCAGTGGTTGACTCCAAGGCAAAGCCAGTTTCACATCTTCTGGGCCTGGGTCGAAGAACATCAAAACTCTTAATGATTCAGTTTTCCCACAACACGTGGCTGTGTGTGCATACACATCTTATGTTTAGGCTTCACCATCTTTGTTGGAGAGCCAGCGCTCCTGATTGCATTCCATTATTCAGTTGTATACAATATGGTTTCTCATTACAGCCTACGTCAGTCTCCCAGCTCCTCTCCCTTGAATTCTAGCACTTCTGAGATGTAACACCAGCATAGTGAGGCACGAACACTGTTGCACATGGGAAATTTTTTGACTGTTCCAAGTAATAGGGATGATACTTCTTCCTGGGAGCAGAGAAGCTTGGAGTGGTACTTCCTGACATTGCGTTTGCTGCAAACACCCTCTAACCTTTCCCATGTTATTTGCTGTTCACTTCTGTGTTATTTCCAGGAAATAACTCTGCAGCCCTATCCAAGTTATTCAAGCTAAAAAATTTGACATATGCCTTATTTCGGCATTGTTCTCAATCCTTATCTCTATAATCAGTTTATGATTTCTATCAAGTATATATTCAAAGTGACTCTCCCATCTATCCTTTTTTTTTTCCAATTACTTTATCTAATGCCTTGATTTGGACTTCTGATCTCTTTCTAAACTCTTGTGATGGCTTTATAACAGGCACCCTTCCTATGATCTCTCGCTTTGGCAGTCCACCCTCTACGCTTTCCCTAGGTTTATCTTTGTAAAGCAGAGTTTTGATCATGGTTCTATTTAAAAACTATTTGACACGTCTAAATGTCCATGCCCATGGTTATAGACCAAAACCATGTAAGGCTTTTATCGTCTGACTCCCATTCACCTTTGTAACACACCTTTTATTCCATGCACCTTGGAGAAAGGCGAAGAAGGTTATTTGCCATTTCTGTGTACCTCGTGTTTTTTCCACACTTATCTTTTTTGTCCCCCATGTCTTTAGCCCAGGACATCATTGCACGGCCACCATCATTCTCTGTGACTAGCATGGGAAGTACAATCTCGTCCTTCAGATTCCAACTCAAATGGCAATAAGTTCTGTGGAACTTCCCTTGTAGTCTCAGTTCTAATTAATTGCTGCTTCTTCTGATCCCATTTTTCTTACATACATTTTGTACTTTATTATACTTTGTTTAAATAGATATCAATTATGTTAGTAGCATCACGATAGTGCAAGATGCCTTATACTTATTTATATATTCTCTAAGAAGTATCTAGAGAATAGTAACTGCTGAATTGGTTTGAGGAATTAAGAACATAGGGAATAAAATTTATAACTTGGTATATCCCATTAGTAGGACATACAGTAAAACAATTGGATATTCCAAAATTTTTTCTAAAGATGTTAACATTTCTAATTTTAAAAATTTCAGGAAGTAGAAATAAAGAATATTTTACATCTTAAATATTCTGTCTTAACTAGCAATTAAAATGATAGTCTCATTCAATATGGCTTATTGCCTTACTTCCTAAGACCATATTGAAATAAAACCAATTTTTTTAAAATAAAGTTTAAACACACAAAGAGGTTTTGGTAGAAATTGATGAGTTTCTGGAAGAATGAAATCATGGATATAGAGGTGTGACATCTTGAAGTAAGGCTAAGAACTGTAAAGCTGAAAATACTTAACTATGAAAATACAGTAAGGAACCACCATTCTACTTTTCAGAATCTCAGAAAAATGTGTCTCAGAAACACCAGGCACAATGTCAAAAGGGAACAAGACATGAGACTGACAACAAGGCAGCATCTGAAAGTTTATGCAGTTAATTCCATATACACACTACAGGCAAAGCTCCTGGAACACTGGATGATGCTTCTAAATAAAGGAATACAAAAGATTAGAAAGCTGGATACATTAAGTGGTCCTAATTTCTGACATTCAGAAGTCCCACAGCATCATGAAAATTTCCCACCTGAATCACACTGCAATAAAGTCCATCGGTCAAAAGCCTCATCCATGGGCAGAGTGGCCAGGGAGCTTTTTATTTTCACCTTCGCAAAAATCAATAACTAAGAATAACCTGGTAATGGAAAAATGTGAAATGTAAAAAAAAAGGGCCATAGTAATGAGAAAATGTCTCTAAAGAAAACAAAGATAACTTAGCAGAAAAAGAAAATGATGACAATTTGAGAAGGGGTCTCCTTTACTTTTGAGAATAACACCAAGATGCTTTCCTCATTAATATTATGAAAATTTATTTTGGAGGATCTAACCAAAGCAATAAGTAAATAAATAAAAATAACACATTTTTTGAAAAGGTGAGCAAAGTGTAAAATTATTTATAGATTATAGCTTTTATAAATATAAAATAAAAGATTTAACAAAAACCTTATTAAAACTAAAACACAAGTATTACAGTGCCTAGGTGCAAAATAAATGTACATATCAATGGCTCTGGCTGGGTAGCTAAGTTGGTTAGAGCATCATCCCCATACTCCAAGGTTGTGGTTTAGATCTCTAGTCAGGGCACATAAAAGAAACAACCAATGAATGCATAAATAAATGGAACAACAAAAATTCTTTCTCTCTCTGTCTCTCTCTCTCTGTCTCTCTCTCTGTCTTTCTGCCTCTCTCTCAAATCGATAAACAAAAGAGTAATGTTTAAAAAATAAAATGAATGTACATATCAAGAGCACGCATTAAGCACTTTCCATGTGCCAAGGACTCTGCTACTAGTGTTGTCTACATTATTTATGCCAGAATGTCCGGCTTAAAAAACATATTGTAAGAAAGCAATCCTAACTGATAAAAGCAAACAATCATACAAATAATAAGTGAACTTTAAAAGTATGCAGATTCCTGAAGAATGCAGTAGGTAGGATGCAGTGATACAGCCTTCCTCATCAGTGAGGAAAAGTCTGTGATGAGGGCCGGAGCAGCACCAGGCCCTGAGGCCTCGCAGGGAGGGCTGCTCAAGGTCTAGATCCAACTACCCCCAGGCTGGTCCTATGGAATAAAGAAATGTGGATTTAACTGTATTATTAGAGACACCAATACATTAACATCAGATCTCCACAACCTATTATTACCTCCCATAAAAACAAAGAAGTGAGGTGTTTCTAGATCAGAAAAGTCATTCCCTAGCAATGAAAGTAAGTATATGAAAACCAGAACCAAGTGGGACAGATGAGTAGCTCCAAGTGGCCACCATAGAGAGATAACAGCAAGAAACATCCTGAGTTATGGGTCTCCTGGGTGTGGCTGCTGTATATGGGTGACACTGGAGGGGTAGGGTCAAGTTTGTGCATGGCTTGAAGTGACTCAGTATTGGTGCAATGAGGGAGAAGACAGGAGTCTGCAGTTAGCTACGGAAGAAGCCCAGAGAATGATTTCTCTAGGCTTAGAGAAATCTTTAGGCTATAGAGAATTAATTCTCTATATATTACAAGGAGGAAAGAGGAAGCAGGAGGCCCAAGTCCTTGTACTTGAAAATCAAGAACTCCTCATTCAGTTCACTCAGTGATGATGTTAGTGACTTCTTAATTAAGATCCACAAAACTTTACGGTCCAGAGGAATTTTGAGTTGCAATCAAGAAAAGTAAGGAGGAAGGATGAAATAAGGCAGGAACCTCTTAGAAGATTGCCATAGGCAGAGCCCTCGTACGCCAAGAGCAGGAATGATTAACAAGCTTTGTTTGGTGGTGGTGGTTTTTCCTCCCTCAGTGAATCCAAGACTTGGTTCAGTCATACATATCGTTTGCTTGAATCAAGTCAGTAGATTTATGCAGTAGGTTCTTGTATAACTGTTACCAGCCTGCTCTGGACACCTTGGCAGGTTTCTCCATTTCAGAGCACCGTAATGAGGAAAGAGTCCTGTAGACTCGTTGGCAGACCCAAAACTCAAGGAAGTGCTGGCATTTCTGGGCTGATGTCCAAGATAGTCTTGTCTGAAGAAAATGCATTCTCTTAGTTTTATCCCAACTGTTTGTTTTAATCCTTTCTGCGTCAGCTTTTATGCAAGCACAGAGAAAAAATGAACTATAGAGGAAAGTATTCTTCAATTTTAAAAACCAACAATTTATATTTGAGGGAATAATAAAGAAGCAGTTATCTTGACAGAGTGCTCAGTAAGGCCTATCTGCTGTATTTGTTTAGTTTGTTTTTTGTTTGTTTGTTTGTCTTTTAAGATTCCTCCACAGGCAATCTGTTTTAAATCAAATCCAAACTTAACAGCTAGCGAACTGTTTTACTTCAGTACGCTTCAGTACATTTCCCATTTATAATAACTTAATGAGTATTATTGAAACATATTGAGAATTACTCACCATTTTTTCTATCACTTACCAATTGCCTATGCTATTTTCAGGTTCTGTTGACAATTTATACCCATTTAGTTTCACAAGATATATGCTGACATATTGTAATGTTGTTCTTTAGTTTTCCCCTATTTTTGTCTTGAGTAACATAATAAAAATTTTAACCTCAAGTCTATAAGATGGAACACTCTAAAGCTAACCAGATGGTTTATAAGTAGTCTCTTAAGTAATCAATCTGGATCGTGTGATCTATCTGCCAAGGCAGAAAAAGCTTTATCAAGATGAAGGGCTGGGGCAGGCCACACTGCTCTGCCTTGTGGTCCAGAGATGTGTTCATCCAGCACAAACTCATGGACTTATAGAACAGCGGACGAGGCCGCATCTAGAGATGCTATACCCTTCATTTTACAACAGATGAACCTACAACCTAGAAAAAAAAAAGTGATTTTTCCAAAACTCACAGTGAAGTTAGAAAAAGAGCCAGAACAACAAAAAACAAACAAACAAACAAACAAACAAACAAAAACCAGTCCTTGGAAGAAGATATCTGTGGAAAATAAAATTGACAAAGTATTTGTATCAATCATATATAAAGAACACTAAGAAATCAGTGAGAAAATGAAATAAGTGAATTAAAAATGAGAACAAGACATTTTAATAGGCTGGAACATTGCTACTTGTAGAAATTTAGTTAGGGAAGCTTAAGTCAATATGGTCTGCCTGTCCTAGCAGAACCAGAGGTGAGGGAGGAGCCCGACCAGGTGGGCACAGCCACCTGAGAAAATCACCAAGGATTCGGGTTCTTTCCTGTTCAGTAGTCTTTCTCCTTACATGAATCCTTCTTTTACTATAGGTGTCTAGTCTGTGTTCCAGGGGGAAAAATAAAAGGAAACTTCAGGGACAAAAAGGAAAAGACACCCGTTTTAAAGAGTTTATCTGAAAGTCCTAGTGATCGCCACTCATTTCCCATTGGCCAGACTTGGCTCACGCAACCACCTCTAGCCTCATGGGAAAATAGGAAAAAGTTTAACTGGATACATTGGGATCTCAAATAAAATCAGAATTTGTTGGTAAAGAGTAAGTAATAGATAGGAAGGAGAAATGATTAACGGCCCACCAAAGAAAAATTGAGGCAATACACAAAAGAGGACACTTAATGGTCAATACATATTAGAAATTCTCCTGGTCTCCCTAGTAATCAGCAAATTGATTAATTAATTAATTAATTAATTAAAATAAGAAGACAACATTTCATACTCAATCAAAATGATAATGTTATTTGTCCCAAAAATGAGGGCAAAGGTGAACTTTCTTTTACTAAAAATCAAGGCATACATTTATACTGTGTTTTGGAACTTACTGTACACTGTTACTTTGGAGTACAATTTTTAAATATCTCATATGTCCCTCATTAACCAAAAATGCAGCACTTCCAGAGAGGTTTTTTGTGCTCAAAGAGACATATATAGGTGTTCTCAGTACTGACTGCACTAGATAAATACTGGCAAGAACTAAGTTCCCTTCATAATTGCATAGATAACTAAACTGATAGGTATATTAAGGCAGTGAATAGTTTAAATGTACAATATATGGGTCAACCTGGACTGAATCTTGGGCTTATACTCACAGCTCTCCTGACTCTGGGTTTTGCTTGTCTAGACACTATTCAAGTTGTACCCCAAGTCTACTGAGGTTCGTAAACATCTCTTTGGCCTCTCTACCAATTTCCACAAATATTTTTCTCTTACTAGGACTTTTAAGAGAATTTGCAAAATGTTTTTAGGAGATACAAAGGAGTCAATTTAGAAAGCTTTGGCCTAATCTCATTTTACATGCACGTCTCAGCATCTCTCTCTGTTTCTTCACTGTCTCCAGGATTGCCCTACCTCAAGCTCCAAATTGTTTGGCTGTATGCAAGTCTTGTTTGGCTCTATGCAAGCCTTCACTGCCCCTTCCTTTAGCCATCCCCCTACACTCAAGAGACCCAGTGCCTTTTAAGACCCATGTAAGCTGGATTGTTTAACAGCAACTCTAAGTCTTCAACAAAGTAGTTTACCATGCACAACAGCTCAGTAAAATTCTGATGCCAGGAGTTCATAATCAAAGAATGCGTTTGCTGTCTCATTACTAATCAACATTACTTTTATTGAAATCGATCCCTCATCAACCCTCATGAAGATTATTATTAAACTGGTAGTTTATCAAATAATCAATGACATCTTAGCACCCAGAATATAAAACAAATTAAAGATTTAGTCAAATAACTTTTCTGAGAGTGGAAAAGAGAAGTGGCAACAATTTTTTTTAATATTTTCATAGTAAATGATAGCTGTGGTCTGAAGCTATTCTTATAAAGGTCCATCCTTAGCTACTTTTTTATAAGTAGGAATAATAAAACTACGAAATAAAGTGTCCAAGACAAATAGCATAATCCAGCTAGAAGTGTTTACCTTTGCTATAGAAGAGATATTTAAAGCATCTAAGTAGTACTGAATAATCATCTCTCTTATAGTCATAGATATATTTACTTAAAACACATATTTTGCAAGCAGAATGGCATGTAACAACCATATGGCTAATAATTTACACAATCTGTAAATCGTAGCTGAACTGGACATTTATTTTCTTATAAAAAATATGGCAATTTATGGAATGATTGAGAAGAATTATGTGTTACAGAAAAGGGAACTTTACATTTTGATTATGTAGGTAAGGAGTGAAATTAAAGTGGTCCATACTGATTTATGGCTAAGCATTCTACAACTACATAGACAGGCCCAGGCAATCTATGTTTGCTTATTTATACACAAAGGTTTATAAAATGCCATTGCCAGCCCTAACATACCGATACCATTGACTTGTTTATTTCTAATCCATCTCAAATCAGTGGAAATCATAAGGATGAGTATTTTTAAATTTTAAAATATGACTCTTGCTCTCAGATCTTCACTCTGAGTTTAAATGTCCCAAATGGCATATAAACATTCCATGTCATCCCGTGGACACTGACTCTGCTTTTTTCCTGAAGTTCTGTCTGCTGTTCACCTGCCTGTAGTTATGATGGCCAGTGGTGACCATGACACAGGCCATGTGGCGGGAGAAGCACAGAATCATTGCACCTGCATAATTTCCAGCCCTCCCTTAATGATCCTGTATAAAGCCTCTACTCGGTCACATTGATGACAGATGATGTAAAAATAGGATCGGATGGGAGGCGGTGAGGATGGGAGGATCACCGTAATAGGCAGGGCCTGTTCAAATGTGACCAAGTAAATCTAAGTAACTTGGGTATAATAAAACTTATAAATCTCTTTTGTAAGCCTGACGGCCTATCCAGTCATCTCCTAATGGTTGGGTATCAACATTGTAAGAACTTATGATAAAGATGAAAATATCCTATTATGATAGGATAGATTCAATCACATATTTTCAGTTTGTGTATTACCTAATTCTAAAAATAATAGAAGGTATAATGCAGTGATAAGTAACTAACCTTATAGCTAGTTTAAGTTAATGTAAAATATAAAGATGTATGGAATGCAAGAAGTTTATAATTTGATCCATAACCTAGGGCAAAGCTGTACAACTTTCTACAATGATTGAAATATTCCATGTCTGTGGTTTTTAGTGTGATAGACAATGGAGACGTGTGGCTATCGAGCTAATGAAATGTAGCTACTGTGACTACATTAGAACTGAATTTTTAATTTTATTTAACCTTAACTTAAATTAAGAGGCATGTGTGGTTGGTGGCTACCATACTTGACACTGAAGACCTAGGCTACAAATATGTTCTATAGTTGAGCCGTAAACTTAGATCTGCCTAGGGGAAAATAAAGATGCTCTGAGAAAAATGAGTTGGTGAAAGAAAGTACCCTTGTGATCCAGGAGAAGTAGTCTCTTATTAATTCCCAACGTCTAACAATATATTTCATAGACCTTATCCCTACAGTGAATAATTTCTTGTTGTGATGGTTTTATTGAGGACACAGCAATGGTATTCATGTTGCTATTTTTTATGTGGGTTGGTACTAATCATTGCTGTAGAAATAACACTAAACCATGATTCAGAAATGATGACACCTTCGTGGGAAATGAAAATATGTGGTTTGGTAACCTTATGTTACAGGAATGAAACTGAGAAAACCTAAAGGAATAGGTAGAGAACACCGACCTTTGTCCACCTCTCTCTCTCTCTCACACACACATACATACCAGCATCTCTGAACTAATAAACAACAGGCAGTATTTAGTATTGCATATTCATACATATAAGAACATATAGCTATTAAAATTATATATTTTTAAAAATTTTTATTTATTTATTTTTAGAGAGAAGGGAAGGGAGGGAGAAGGAGAGGGAGAGAAACATCAATGTGTGGTTGCCTCTCACGTGGCCCTCACCAGGGACCTGGCCTGCAAGCTAGGCATGTGCCCTGACTGGGAATCGAACCAGTGACCCTTTGATTCATAGCCCACGTTCAATCCGATGACCTGTACAAGCCAGGGCTAAAAATTATATTTTTGATTAAAAATATCAAACTGAATTTTAAGTAAAGAAAGGAGAGCATAAACTGTATCCATGGTAAAATCTATGTTTTGTGGAAACTAAGATATACATAACACCAATGCTATATATTACACATAAAATTAGACTGGAAGAAAACACATCAATAGGTGAAAGTCAGTTCTTTCTTACTGTGAAAGAAAGTGGTGGGATCATAACTGATACTGCTTCTTTATTGTATTTTTAATATTTGTAAATTTTCTAAATTAAATATTTAAAGTGTTATCAATAAAAATAAATTAATACAACAATTAAACAAAAATATCTGTTTCTTCCTAGCTACAGTCTTATACAACTAACATGGAACTTATACATGATGGTGTAATTTGAGTTATGTCAGGACACCTTGATTAATTAAGGACAAGATTTGATAGCATGGCACAAGGTGGGTGTCCTAACTGTTCAGATGCCACCAGGAGCATCATCCCTCTCCTTAAATGTAAGATGGGCTCCCTGGGTCTTGCTATTCCACAGGCTCTGTAATATACTCATTCCTGCAATGAGACAGAAAAGACAAATGAGAATAATCTGTACCTCATGGGTTGTTGAGACAGAGACTAAATGAGATGAACCAAGTAAAGCACAGAGTATGGTGATTAGCACATGGAGGCTCAATAGATACTAATCATCCTTTCGTCCTTCCTTTTCTGCATAGATGGGAAAGGTTTCCATAGACACGTGTGAAACATACTTGCAAACATTTGATTTGCTGTGGGCAGCCATATTCCTAAGAACATTATGAAGAATTACCTTGCTTTACACATTTTATGACAACTCTTTCATTATGGTCTATCTTTCCAAGTCTTCGTTAGGATAAAGATAGATCTGGGTTCCAATGACTATTACCCACAGAAATAGGCCACATCCAATAGTTTGACCCAAAACAGTAGTTTAGCTGCTTCTCAGAACCACAGGGCTGCCGGTCGTGTAGAGACAATCACTTTTCTGATGAAGCAGAGAAACATCGAAGGATGCTCCTTCCAAGAAAATCTTTGTTCTTTTGGCCCCAAAGGCTTGTATTAACTCTAAAAATAAGTAAACTATTTCCTAAATTTAAAAAAGATAGAAAATAAAGATCTCGAATAGGCAAACTTTCAGTGTGGACTTGATTCTTTTATTTTGCAAAACATGCAGAAATTATAATGAAATTTATCTAACTCTCTTGCATACACCCCAAGTATTTACACAGAATCTGATGAACAGGTAATTGGAAGTTAGGAAGAAACAGGCAGGGGAGAAAAACGAAGATCAAGAGAAAATAGATTAAACGGCAACCTGCAAGTTGCTGTTTCTGTGTGCAAGATATCACGTCTCCCTAATGAAAGCTTGAAATCAGGATTGCTGACTTAATTATGGGGGAGAGTAAGAGACGCTGCCCTGCTCAGAACATTTGGAGAAGCATTCTATTAAAGATGTACAGACCCTCTGCTCTCACCCATGGTGACCAGCTGCAACATGCAAACTTGGGCTTCACAGCAGGAATAATTCCATGACAGAACCATATGTATGCAGGAGAATAACCCACTTGATTTTCTGTCATTTTATTTTAAACATATCAGTGGATATGTCAGGAGCAATCACATTGAAAAGGGATGCAAAGTTATTACCAACTTTAAAAATGTACAATTCTTTTTTTTAAATAAAATAGATATGTAGTATCATGCTTTTAATGAGATCTAGCTCTGTTAAAAATATTGTATAATACAAATGACCACTCACAAATGATATGTTCATTTGTAACACAACTTAAGATCTTTATGCTAAGCAAAATCTCTTGTAAATATAGTATCTTATATATCCTGTAAAATGTGGAGAGAAACAATCTGTCCAGTACACACAACTGGAGCTGTTCACCACATGTTTCTCGTCCTCCAACAAAGCACCCCTTTAAAATGAGGTACAGTCTAACGACCAACAAAATTTGAACGAAGTCTATGTATGTTACTTCCAGGTCGATATCTGAAGAGCCAGCTAGTGCTTTGATGCCCTCCCTCTCTCCCTGGGCCGTGGTTCCCAGTGTTGCTCCAGACAGGGAAGAATCTGTCAATCAGCATCCCAGAATAATAACAACACAGGATCAAGCCCTCAGCTACCCCTCAACAGTGATGTAGTGTGAATGAGAAGTAAGTCGTGTTTTAAACCAGAGACTTATTGCAGCTTCACCTAGCCTGTCCTGATTAATGTCGACAATATAATTTATTTTTAACTTTACATATGGTTGTCTTTATATCACGCGGAGCCAACAAATATCTATTGACTCAGTCACTTGTTAACCAAAGATCATCGAGCACTACTCTGTGGTGGATCCTGGGGAAACCACCATCGGCAAGACAACTTCTCATGTCTCGTGGCATTTGTAGTCTAGAAGGAGGTCCACAATGCATAGGCAATTGTCTTTAGAAGGCCGTTTCAGATTATAAAATGGCCTGTAAGAAAACAGGATAAAATAAAGGAAAATGATTGGGAATGAGGCAGAAGGTCTAGGAGCAGAGTTGGTTTTTAAGCTCAGGTTTGAATAACTAGAAGGAGCCCATCGCAGAACTAATCACGGAAAGCATAATGCAAGCAAAGGAAAGAACATCACATTTGATCAGTATGTTTGATCTGCTTGTGGGACAGGAAGAAAACCTGCGCAACTGAGTTTAGTGGAGGAGGGGAGGCGGGAGTGGAGATTGGAAAAGTAAGAAAAGATTGGTGCCACCCCTAATATTTGTGGGTCTAGGGAAAGACCACAGCTGGAGATCCTTGGCCCCAACCAGCCCTCCCTTTTTTGTCTCACTCCACGAGGTAGCTTACCATATGTGTGTGGATACCCCAGAGCACGTGTGCACAGCCCTCTCCCAAATATTTAACCCTTGACACCTGTCAGGGTATATTCACAGTGAATATCCCCCTGGGAGTATTCACAGCGGTGGCTCACTCTTCCCTCAGATGACAATCCAGAGAATGAACCTTTTTAGGCCCGGGAAGTAGGCTCCGGTTAACTGGGGCAAACGATGCTAGGAGCATGATGTAGGATGGGGGAGACAGGAGGAGGCCTGGGCTCTGGGTAGCCATGTCTCCTTGGCCCTGAAGACCTCTTTCCCAGTGGTGGAACCTATGACTAGGGAAAGGCTAGAATGGGCGCTTTATGTCAGATCCACAGTGACACTGGCAAGGACCCTACCAGGTCCGGCACTCTATGCCTTGGTGAAAACGTCCAAGAACGTGTTACGTACAAATAACAAATAACGTGCTTGGCTCTGAGAAGAAACTGACACAATCATTTCTCTCTAAGCAGCATACTTCATTCGTAGAAATTCACCCAAATAAGAAATATATTATGATACTTAGGCCAAGCCGGGGAAAGTTGCCAATAACCTCTTCTCTTTGGGATAAAGAAATGGTACACTTAGAATTGTGGGAAGATGTACATATCACAAAAATGGTTCAGAGAAAAAGTTTGTCTTCAAATGCGGCAAATCCTTATCACTAAGACAACAACGGACTTTGAATTCAAATGGTTATTGGGTCTGGGTGGATAGCGTGATGAGAGAAATGGGAGTGTTGGGACAATGATGAACAGGGCAGTCCCTGTGCCATTTAAAGACGTAACTGCCACTCAGTTCTAGATGCTTGAGCCTGTGGTGTGGCCAGATAGTCTACATTTTTTCAAGAGTGGGGAGAAAATGAAAGGAATTTTTAACCTGGGGCAGTATACCATAGCTATAGACCATGTTGTAACTGTAGGTAACTTCTTAAGAATTTGTAACTTCTTAAAAAGATTAAAATGTAGATGAGGGAATATTCAGGTGTGTGTTGAGTGACTGAACTAGATTTTACTGTTTCTTTCAAGAGTAAAATTCCAAAAAATCTACATGTATGTGCCCTCTCATTCTTTTTTGCTTAACTTTTTAATGCATTTTCTGACTACACCTTTCTACTAGTCGGGGCCTCTGTAAACCTGGGTTTTCTTTCTCAGCCATCACTCCCTGCCCTGAAAGTTTCTGCTCCATGGACTATATTTATCCATGGGAAAAATACATTTATATGAACTTAGACATTGTCCTGTCCCCAAAACACATCACCAGATGACAAAGGTTTATAATTTGGATTAAGAAATCATCTTTAAGGAGAAAAAAATGTGGACTTAGACCCATACTAAGGTGTAAGGGCTTTGCCCAAGAGCACATAACCAGGAAGAAAAATAAAAGGGGCTTAGGAGACCTGAATGTTAACGCATGTAGTGATAAACATTGCATGTTTCCACCATGCTTTCCAAATTTCAAAGCATTCTCACATATTTTCTATTTTTACCTCAGTTCGTCCTCAAATCGCTATCACATGGTCATGAGATTTTAATGTTCTCTCTGCAAAAATATCTGCAATCTTGTTTACAAAGTATAAGAGCATAAATTGTATAGCTTATTATTTTTCTTATTAATAATGCATACTTATATATAAATATACTGTAACATGAAGACTTTTATAGACTGTATTATGTCCCTGAAAAATGCAAATGAACAAGTCCCACCCCCCGTGACTAAACTTGAAGACAGGGTCTTTAAGGGGGTAATTAAGACTGACTAAGGTCATAAGTATGGGGCCTTAATCCAAAATGACTTGTGTCCTTATAAGAAGAGCGAGACCAGGGATATGCATGCATAGAGGAAAGGTCATGTGAGGACATAGCCAGAAGGCTGCAAGCCAAGGAGGGAGGCCTCAGGAGAAATCAAATGTGCTGAAACCTTGATCTTGGACTTTCAGCTTCCAGAACTGTGAGAAGCAACATCATGTTGTCTAACGCACTGTCTATGGTATACTATCATGGCAGCCCTAGAAGACTGATATGTAGATAGTGAGTGTCACTGTGATTCCTTGTTTTCTCATGTTTCTGAGATCAGCCTGTTTGCAGGGTGCGGGTTCAGTCCATGTTTAATGAGCACCCATCAGTCAATGGAATGCACTGTATAGTGACTTCAATGAACCATTAGGATGGCCCGAAACACTAGAGCAGTTATTTCTCAATTTAGTGATCTCTGAATAGTGATCATACCTACATATAACCAACCTTAACTTCTGATTCTGAAACGCAGTCAAATTGTTTTAAACTCTAAAGTTAAATCAAGCATATCCTATATACATTTGACTAAATGACAGGAAATCAACAAAATCTATCTCAAAATAATTATTAGGTCTGTGCAGACTAGAATTAGTCATATTCCATGGAACTTTGCAGTAAATCCTGTTATAGCTTCATAAAATTAGGAATTGTAAAATATGCTTTATTAGCTACTTTTTCTGAAAGATTTTTATCCTCATAGTTCCGTGGAAGCCCTAAAATCATGAGTTCTCCACACAGTCCCTAATGTGCTCATCATAATACAATGAACAATTGAGGTCTCAAAAACCTGAATGCATAAGACACAGCAAGTTCACAGAGAAATGCATTGTGTAAAGAAGTAAGTTGTAAAAACATTATAGCATATATGGCAGATTTAAAATAAAAAAGAGAACAAAAAATTCACAGATGTCACTTGAAGTCAGGATAATATTGAAAAAGGGTCCTAAAGTTATACCAGAATGAATAATAGAGAAACTATGAGAAATTTTTACATTTTGTTTCTACTCAGAAAACCATTAAAATTATCTTTCCTAAAAAAAAAAAAAGAAGCATGTATTGGTATTACTGGTTCTTGCTTTGACAAAGGAGAGGGTATCATATTTGACCTTCTGCTATAAATGCTTACAAGTTTGGACAAAAAATATATGAAGCAATTGCTTTTATGTATTAAAAAAACAGAGTGCAGGTCTGTAACCTTTGAGAGAAAATATCCACAGACAGTGTGTCCTGTTCATCAGAACTTTCTGACTTGGACCACACTCCAACCTGGCTATAAGGAAGTGGATCCAAACAGGTAGCAGTGGTCTACCTGCTCAGAGAAAGCTGAAATCACAGTTTCTAGATCATCAAAGAAGTCAGAATTCATGGAGTAGAATATCATAGAGAAAAATGCTATGCTGAGAGAAAGCTGTAGTTATCCTAGGCTTTCCCTGCTACCATTAGTCAAACACTAAGTTGTATTAACAGTGCAAGAAAATCTGTAAGAGCTACTGAGAACTGTAGCTCTTACACATGGTACAGGGAAATATTTGAGTTCCACCTAGACAGAGGAGAGCAACCTTATTAACACCATGGTCATGGAAGTGAACACTAGAAAAAGCATGCTTCAGGAGTAAGATCCATGTCCTAGCATAAGGGTTCCATTAGACCCAACATAACAAAACCTAAATCCAAGTCTTCATTGGATCAAGGTGATTAAACAGTAAATTAACTGCCTGACAAAAGAAAACTTAATACTCTCTTAAGAAAACAAACTCAGAATTGCCATGAAATATCATCAACAATTTCTAACATTCAATTAAAAAAATACCAAACACATAAAGAAGCATAAAAATGAGACTCACAATTGAAAAAAAAAATTGGCATGGACAATAATGTTAATATATATTACGTTAATACGTTGATATACGTGTGTATGTATATATGTATGTGCACTTTAAAATGCACGCTTTAGTATTAGTTGGTTATGACAAAGTCAATAAATCAGGAGATAATAGCCATCGGAAAGACAATTACTATACTCACAGATCCCAAGGGAAAGGGGCATGCCAAACCATGGGGACTGACACAGGAAAGCACCACAGCTGATCAGAAGGCAGAAGGAGAAATAATAACATAGCCAATCATAGTTTCCATAGAGAAGGTGGGGAAAGCAGGGCATATAAGCCTAGGATTGGCTAGTTTGAATAATTGCAGTGATCTCTGGTGCGTAGGGGCACCATTTGACTCCCAGCTGTGGAGTCATTAGGGTAGATGGGTAGTGACTCAGAGAATAAGAACTGAAATTAGGAGTTGGTTCAGGATGTGGGCTATGAATTGGTTGATTTGCATATGAAAGGCATGCTCACAGGCAAATTGTTTACTATTTGTAGCAATTCACTAGCCCTGAGACAGCCATTTTGTCTAGAGTCAAGGCCCACAGGAAAGAAAATTAAAAATCATGATTAATGCAGTGTATAATAGTACACATTCTCATACTTTTGAGAATTTAAAGAAAATAATGATCACAATGAGTGAACAGATAAAGAATGTCAGTCAAGTAATGAAAACAATAAAAAGAACCATATGATTATTCTAGAACTGGAAAATTAATACTTAAATTTAAACTTAAATAAATGCGCTAGATAGCACATTAAAAACTGAAAAAAATTAGACTTGAAGATAGAGCAATAGAAAATATCTACACTTATTTAAGAGAAAAAATACAGGAAAAAATAAAGTATCAGGAGATGTAGAAAAATATCAATTGGTCTACCTTGCTCATAACTGAAATACCAGAATTAAATAAAAGAGAAATGAGAACAGAAAAAATATATTTAAGGAAACAATAACTTAACTTTTCTTAAATTGAAAAAAAAGTACCAAACCACAAATTTAAAGACTCAAAAAACCCTGAGCAAAAGAATCACAAAGAAAAACAACTAGAAGTCATAGTGAAATCTCTGAAATCCAAAATGAAGGAAAAAAAAAAACCTTAAAACCAGAAAGAAACAAGACATTACATGCATGGGTAAAACAATATAATAAATTTTTCTTCAGAAATAATAAAAGCCAAGAGATAATAAAACATCATTCAAATGATAAAAAAAAATACCAAAAACTATCACACTACAATTCTATAGTCTTTAAAAATATTCTTTTTAAAAAAAATTTTTTAAAGATTTTATTTATTTATTATTAGAGAGAGGAGAAGGGAGGGAGACAGAGAGGGAGAGAAACAACAATGCACGGTTGCTCCTCACATGGCCCTCACTGGGGACCTGGCCTGCAACCCAGGCATGTGCCCTGACTGGGAATCGAACCGGGACCCTCTGGTTCCCAGCCCGTGCTCAATCCACTGAGCTATACCAGGGCTATAGTCTTTAGAAACATTCTTGAAAAAGAAAGGCATACTAGAGACTTGTGAGGGTAAACAAATACTGAGAGAATTCCTAACCAGTTTTTCCACTAAAAAATAAGTTTAGCCCTCTTTTCTTAAGGTAGAAAACAAGATAAGACTATCACCACTTATATCAACCACTATACTAAAGACAAGAGCAAAATAAAAGGGCATAAACACTAGAAAAAAGCAGTAAAACTATCTTCATTCAGAAACATGATTGTTGATGTAAAAAAAGTTAAAGAATATTTAAAAAATTATTAAACTAGTAAGTATATTTTGATAGATCAAAGACTGTACAGTCAATAATTGATTATAAATCTACAGAAGTCATTAACAATTGAAAACTAAAATTTAAAACAATATCATTTATAATAGCATCAGAAAAATATTTAGAGACAAATTTGACAAAATATATAGATTTATCAGTATATACTGACAACCACAAAATATCTTTAAAAGAGATTGAGAGTTAATATTGTTATAAGATCATTCTCAAAAAATTGATCTAAAGACTGATGACATTCCCAAACAAAACCACAGATCATTTTACAGCATCAACTAATAGATTATTAAAAACAAAACATAAAATGATTTAAAATATAAAGAACACTAAATAGCCAATTTAAAAACAAAACACTGAAGTTGGATGAACCATAATACCTGCTTTCAAGACTGCTTATAAATCTACAAAAATTAAGGGAATTGGATGTAGATTTAAAGATGAACTAATGAATTGAGCACCATAGAGTCCAGAATTACACCTAGACTTGTGTGCTCAATTGTTTTTGGACAAAGGTGTCAGAACAATTCCATAAAGAAACTTGTCTTACAAGTCATGCCGAAACAATGAGGTGTCTCTGTGGAATCAGTCGGATCTCAATCTCTACTTCTTACCCTACACAATCACTAAATTAAAATGACTGCTAGAACTAAATATAGAATCTAAAACAATAAAACTTCTACAGAAAAAATGTAAAATATCTATGTTAATTAGAAATGGGCAAAAGTTTCTTAGGACACAGAAAGTACTATCTAAAAAGATCATAAATAGAATTTAAAACATTTCTTTTGATTAGCAAAATTCACCATGCGTGGGCTGCCATAAGAGGGGGAGCGGTGTGTGTTTGTGGAGACAGGGGTTAGGTGGAAACTCACCATTCAATGTTGCTGTAATTTTAAACTCTCCTAAAAATTGACTCTCATTAATTTTTTAAAGGAGCACCATAAAGAAAATGATTACTCAAGTCACAACCCAGGAGAAAATATTTATATTTCATATATAAATTTTTATATATAATGTTTATATAAACATAGACATATGACAAAGGATGTATGCCAATAGTACATAAAGAACCCCTACAACTCAGTAATAAATGGACCCCCAAATGGCCCAAGTACTTAAACAGACACTTCACCGAGGAAAACATACAGATGGCAGTGAGCACAGAAAATACTAATCACCACCATTAGTCGTAGGAGGAAACACACATGGACACACACACGAGACATGATTTCCATTAAAATGGCTATAAATAAAAAGATTAACAATATCACATATTGGCAAGGATACAGAGCAACTAGATTTTGTCGTTGGAAGTATAAAATGTTACAGTATCTTTGGACAGCTGTCTGGCTATTTTTTCATAGAGTTAAAGGCACCTTTACCCTATGGACGTTACTCATCGTAGGAGTCAGAGGCAACTTCTGGCACGTGGCATACACACGCAAAGCTTCTACACCTCGGTATTTACCAAGGAGCAGTGAAAGTGTACATTCACTCAAACACTTGTTTAAGGATACCAAGACTTGTTTTAAGGAGTTTACATCGCAATATGCAAAAGGAGAAAAAACTCACGTTCACATCACAAGGAGATTTGAGGAACAACTGTGCTGGCGTCATCCAACGGGAGATGACCAGTGCTGTGCTGGGTTGGCCCACGCCCGGTCACGAGAACGGACTGTTGACTTTTCAGGAATATCTCGAAATGACTAACAACATATTAGTCTCTGAAAACTTGCTGCTTTTGGAGTATTTACATCAGGAAAATTGGCAAACCTTACAATTCAGAGTGTTTTATTTCACTTTTCATTTGTTTGTTTTCTGAGAGCCAGTTGTTTAACACTTACCAGCATGTCACTGAATACAATTTAATAATAAAAAAAAACAGCTACCGTTGAATCTCAAAAGCACTATGCCTAGGAAAGAAAGCCCAACACAAAAGAGCACCAATTTTATTCATTTTTCGATCGATATAAGGAGTCCCAGAACAGGGAAGACGATCTGTGGCCATGAAGACCAGAACGGTGGCTCTCCGTGGAGGTGCTGCAGGGACTTTTCCGCGATGGAACTGCGCCGCTGCTCCCAATGCCAATGCATCTGAGTGACAGATGCAGACATGCGTTTGTCAAAGTGCATCGACTACCCTCCTCTCAGTTTTACTGTGAACCTACAACTGCTCAACAATAAGAGTCTTTTTTTTTTTTTAGTGTGGATGCATTTATATATTTTCATTTTTGTTTTAATTTTATTCTTTTATTCTTGTTCAAATACTGTTGTTTCCATTTTTCTGCCACCACTTTCCCCCACCCCACCTTCAATCCTGCCCTCCTTTGGCTTTGTCCATGGGTCCTTTATACATGTTCCTTGATGACCCTCCCGCATCTTTTCCCTGTTATCCTCCTCCCCTCGGCTCTCTGGTTACTGTCCGTTTGTTCTTTATTTCAATGTCTCTGGTTAAAAAATGCATTTACAGTGCACTTAATATCTGTGCATTTTAGCATATGCAAATTATCTCCATACAAATATAATGCAAATAAAGCATATGTTACAACCCTTACTAAAACATAAATAAGACAGATAAGTAATATAGCAGGCTGAATAGAACAGCAAAATGCAGTGATTTACTTCTGAAGTAGCAATCCACCGCTCTTTCTACTCCTGCTGCTACAATAACTCTGCTGTATTCGACAGGGTAAATCACCTCTGAATCACGCTGGCACAGAGTGCCTCAAATTAATTAATAATTTATGACCAGTATGCCAGCTGATCTACATGACCTCCTTCTCCACGCACGAACAAGTTTTTGGAGAGAGGCACGTTTACCTTTTGTTTTTCACAATACTATCTTTTAGCCTGAAACTTGACACATGAAAAAATATGCACACCATAGGTTAACTCCAAAGTCATAGGAAAAGAGAAAAAATGTCCTTTTTTTGCCACTTTTTTTTTCCTAATTATTTGGAGCATCACTGAAATTGCTATCAAAGAAGTTTTCTTTTCTCCTGTGTCACAGCGCACTGTTTATACTGCAACCTAGCATTTCTTTTATTTTGCTCTGTTTTGTAAATACTATATAACTTACTTTATATCTTCATTGAAATCAGTTGCATCTTTAGGGCAAGAACCATGCCTTGTTTGTATTTGTGTTTCCGAGTATACACATGATATATGGGTTTTATATGATTCCGGGGCCACTCAGTGTCTGATAAATTGATTTGATTTCTTTCCAAAATCGTTTTCCATCACATTGATAACATTCCTGCATAGCACAGCCTTCGGTCATCACTTTATAGGGTATCAACTCATTCAACCTATCAAATAGATCATAAATTTCTATTTCTTCCCAAACATATTCTACTAAACTTCTACTGTTCTTGGGACTCAAGGACAACGACAACAATAAAAAAAGGGTAGACTATAGTCTCAGAGAAATCAGGGAAAGGAGAGCAGTAGCAATTGACCAACTTTAGCTGAGAAGATGCTATGGGTGAGACATTGTATTCTCTGCCATTATCTTCTGTTTCACTGCAAGCCTGTTAGTAGTCTGACTTAGATGTAGAGAAAACTGAGTTTCAGATAGATCGTCCCCTGCTCAAGGTTACAAAGCTGTTAAGTGTCAAAACCTGTTCTAACTCTAAACACATATTCTTTTCATTAAAAAAAAAGAACTTTACAGACAGGTAGAGATAAAAATCAATGCCACTAATCACATTTATGCTACCGATGCTACAGGGGTCAGTAGAAAGACAAACATTTGCTAAGTTCTTATATATAATTATTTAAAGCCATTTCTGTGCTTGTGTTAAAGAAGAAAAATAAAAGTGTGATTAATAATACAAAAATACTAATACAAAATAAAAACATTGAACCCATAAAATCATTAATGGAAAGAAGAAAATTAAGTAAAGAAAAACACTTCCTGAATGAGGTAAAATTTCAGAAGCACGCTGAATAAATATCTTGATAAAAATTCCTCTCTGTGATACTTATGATCCTAGTTAAATGTAATTGATATATTTAAATGATACATTTTATCACATTTTTGCTTCTTTTCTTAGCATAAAATTAACTGTTTTTATTATATATATGTGTATAACCGTTTTTATTTTTGGACAAATATTGAGCCATCTGGAAACTATTAAGTCTTGAAAAAATTATTATTAAATTACACTTGATATTATTGATGACTTCATTTATTTTTACAGTTTATCTGAGAACAGAAGAGTTTTCTATATTTATAAATTTCTTGGCTTGATAATTTGTATTCTGCGTATGTTCCAAACCATGAGGAAATGATGTTTGTACCCTTGACTAAATGCAGACACCGCTAAAAATTCTCCTTTTTTTGTATTCAATGTCAGTCACTATGTTTCAGAAAGGATATCATCCTTACATTTAAGTTTGAAATACTCTGCATCCTTTTTTTTAGCAATGTATCACTTACACTGGAAAGAAAGGCAAATAATATTGTATTTGGTTTGCCATCGAGCTCACTTCAATTCCCCTCTCCATATGTTATGCAATATTTTGCAGCCAACACTGTATCTGCATTACAAATTAGGTAAGGTGGGAAAAATCTAAACTCCATTATCCTCAGATGCAAATGCTTGTTCTTTATCAGCATATCTAGCTTTACTGGATATGCACTGAACTGCTTTCTAATAAGACAATTATAATCACCTTTTCCCTGGTCACTCGGTCACTACCTGGTGATGCCATTGAGGGAAGGGACTTGTATGGACAAAGGCAAGTTGTTTGCAAACTAAATATGTGAAACTACAATTTCAGCACCGCACACTAGAGCAGACTTCAAGGTGAGCTTCCAGTCGGCACCTTCGTTACAGAGCAGGAGAAGCTGTCGTGGGCAGCTATGACATTTCTCCCATATCCCAGCTCTGCTTCCAAGGGAGTTCAGTCCATATCTCACTTCAACATGAAACCAGGGGCTTTGCTGGCTGGACATTCCAGCCTGTATTGAGAAGGTGCCGTGGAATTAATGTAGGGAGATGTGCTCTTTACTTTGGGAAAAGCAGTGCTGTCTCCTTACAGCATCTTCAGATGCAAGTACACACACAAAGTATTACATCAGCATAGTCATTTATATCTTCGGCTTTATCATTTTTTTTAAGATTTTATTTTTATTTATTTTTAGAGAGAGGGGAAGGGAGGGAGACAGAGAGGGAGAGAAACAGCAATGTATGGTTGCCTCTCACATGGCCCTCACTGGGGACCTGGCCTGCAACCCAGGCATGTGCCCTGACTGGGAATCGAACCGGGACCCTCTGGTTCCCAGCCCGCGCTCAATCCACTGAGCTACACCAGCCAGGGCGGCTTTATCACTTTTTTCTTGAAGCACAAATGCAGGTGCTTAACAACCACAAATATTACTCTTATATTGTTTTTCCCAATTCTGAGAAGAGACCATGGTTTGTAGAGGCCAAACTTCTATCAAAGGTTTCTCAACTGCTTAAAAGACAAAGCTGAGTGTGAAAAAATCTGTTAACCCCATGGTGCAGCAATTCTCTATTTGTTTTACTCAATTACTTTTATTAATAAGGTGACTACATTTACAAAAATATAATCACAAGATAAACATATTGATGTTAGTTTCTTTTGAAAAGAGAAGTTCATTACTACGAAAGCTAATATAACTGAGAGGAGCCAAGTTTGGCAAGTAAAAATACAGGATGACCGGTTAATTTTGAATTTCAGATAAACAAAGGAATAATTTTTTAGCATATGTTTCCAATATTGCACAAACATACTTATACTCATTTGCACTGGAACTCAAATAGAGCTCCAGTTTTAGGAGGGGAGAATTCAGAAGCAGGATGTAGGAGCAAATGTTGGAAGACATTTCTTGACCAGAGGAAAGCTTTTATAGAGCATTGTTACCTATAATTTTGGTAAGGAAATGACAGCTAAGTCAAGCAGCACGGTTTAGAGAGGGTCACATCCTTGTGTCAAGGAAATGCTGAATCTGTGTTGCTCTCGGGTAAAACAGAGCGCCCTGCTATATCCTCAGGCTGGTTTTGAGCAACTTATTGATTTAAAAGAACATAAGCTATGATTTAGGGGAAGACAAGGGGCATTTCTTTAATTCTATAGCAGTATTCATGTTCTTCAGCAGCTGAAAAGACCCAGGTATGACACCAGTGAGAACCCCAGCGTCACAGAGAGGAAATCCCCAAGGCACAAGCTATAATTACTACCTTACCCCAAGTTCTCTAACTGCTGAACGTGTCTTCAGGGCTGGTTAACAGGGCAATTTAGAAGACTGAAGAACAGAATCAGTGACACTCAGCCCTGATGAGTTAGAAACATGGGGCTATGACAGTAACATGCACCTTGAGGGACATAAATGCATGTGCATGTCGCTTTCATAAATTCTTAGACCCCTTCCACAGGATATGACGCTTGGTGTCTGTAGACGCACTTCTCTGTTCCATGATCTTAACTGATTAGTGATACTTAATTCCCAAATGATTGGTTTTTGAACAGAGACATTCTTTCTAAAAAGAGAAGAAATTGTTATTGTACCAGAAGTGAGATTTATTCAACCGAGCTCATCCAGTTTTCCTTAGATAACGCTTTTCTAAAGCTAGAAATAGAAACACAAAGCCAAGAGGTCTAACGAGAGGGACGCTGCAGTCCTGGGCAGGGGTGGTGATGAGACCAAGGAGTGTGGAAGGAAGGAACATTTCTGTATCAGCGCTTCTCCAAAGGTTATCTCTTGTAAAACTCATAACCCAGTTCTGTCTCATTCCAAAGCCCACGCTCTTCCTTTGGCACCATGTCATGCATTATTCATTCATTCACTCATTCATTCAACAAAAGTGTACGAGATACTTCATGTTCTGATACAATTAAACATACACATACAGACACATTCACCCACACATCTTCTGACTTGTATCCTTCCACTTATGATAGTTAAACGTTTGTTGAAATGACTTGGGTAAGTGTCACACTGACAGATATTGGAGTTATTGGCGTGACTGTACCCTCCCCCAGCAACCCTTTCTTAGTGGCACAGATGCTGAGGAATATAGGCCACGAAAGGCCTTCCACTTCCCCCAAATGCACACTCCCAAAGACTGTGATTAGTTCTCTGCATGTGAGTGCGGCCACGGTTTGCTCCATGAGATGCTCACTTTGCTTAGCCTAAAGGAAATTTGAGGTTGATGGCACCCAGTGTTACCAACTGCTAATTTATTCTGCCACATAGAGCCCTCTGTTATATTGACTTTAATTAGAAAACTGAATCTGGACGAGAATAATCTGTTCTAACAGTGGATGCCATCATAGTTCCAGAAGACAATGAGTTGTTTTGATGTATGTGACATTATTGCCTACCGTAGCCCTGATGAAAGGTGGTAGTGAGAGTATTAACATGGCAATTGAATCAAATCAACATAATTTACTTCTATCTGTATTAAATGGTGACCACTATTCTAATATGCAAGAAATAGGAGCTTATATCCTTGATTCCAGGGCTATATGACAGATATAAAATCAGGTTTATGAAGAATAAAGAAAGAGGAGCTTAGGAAAAAGACACACCTGTGAATCCTTTACTATTTCCTAGTTCTGAGGCCTTTGGAAAAATACTTTACCTATTGGGCCTCACCTATGAATGGAGACTAGGATGAGACAGCCAGCTGACTCAATGACACAGCCCAGTGAAGCTGTCAGCACTCTGCGCATGCTGGCTGCTCATGTGATGATCAACGTTCAGGAACAAGTGAAGTGCTTATTTCATCCCACGAAAATACCCTTATTTCCAACACTGCATTGTTGCATACTTCTCTGATCATATGCTTCACACTCTATAACAGTTACTTGTTCCCTCGTCTGTCTCTCTGTCCTCGTCATTAGGACACACTATACATAACTCAATACACAACCCGTAACAGGAGCTCAAGTATTGTAGGTGCTGATTAAATTAGCTGGGGGAATATTTGCAATACCAATGTCACTACCCTTTGAAACAGGCAAACAAATGATACAGAGCTCTTTTAAAAAACGCAGCTCGCAGAATATATTGAAGTTTAACTTTTTGAAACCGTCCGTTGCAATGGCAAGTTCTTGGTGTAGGAGGTTAAGATGGTGGCAAGAAGCAAAAGAAAAGTCAGCAGAATAAATGATGCACCAAGGAAGAAACTGGCATGGAATGAATGAAAGGTGGCTTTGACAGGGAGCTGATCTGACCATGAACTATGGCTCTGCCCGAAGGAATGATACAAGAGCCTTGTCACGTGAGGCCAAGGAACTGCAAAGGCAGGTCCGGGAAAAACAAGTACGTACTTTCCACAACTGAACACACTGATCAGTATTTTCCTTGCACATTTTCTTGCAATTGGGCGAACACAGCGTAGGTCACCTCTCATGAAAGTATGCAGAAAACCTTCAAATATGTTCAACCTGGGAAGGTTTCTCTTCCTGTCCAAAATCAGCAGGGTTAAGGGCTTTGAAGGCCAAGGTGAGAGAGCAGGGAAGATTCAGCATAGCTTTGTGAACCAAGAGAATTTGGGGTTGGCAGCGTCCCAACTCTCCTATCACTCAAGCCCTGGTAGACTTTTTCTTTACTGGATCTTTGGATAATGCCACTGATTTATGACATTTTCCCTCTACTGAATGTGGAGAAAAATGTGACGCTCAGATGTCTGATGGGGCGGGGGAGTCGGCCAAAGCATCTCTTCACCCTTCCTTAATTTCCCTTGCGTTTTTTAACAGGTCAGAGTGAGTGGCATCCTGTGTGTTTACAGCAGAGATTTCTGCTGAAGGTCAGGTTTCTAATTTCACCGTGTTCGGTCTGACCACTTCGCTGTGTAAACTCTGCCTAAATACAGTGTACGTTGTTCCTGTGAAAAATATATTGCTCATGGACATATAATGCAGAAAATTCCCGTGTAAATTTTTCTATAGCTTGAAGTGTTGAAACCGTAGCCCATTTTATCAAAAACACAGCTGCCTTCCTTGGGGTTTCGGAAGGCTCATAACAATTTTTTTCTTTATGAACTTGTGAGAACACCCTGAGGAAAACAGCTGCGTTATTGCAGAGATGAAGAAACCTCAGATGAGTGCGAAGTATTGTAATTTAAATAAGAGCACTATTTTCAGGCCTTTTCATTTTAAGATCATTTCATTATTGTATTTTTCCCTAAATAAGTTATCCAGGAAAATAAGAGAGCAATTACTCTAGGGACTGCAGGCACTATAGCAAGCAAATTAAGGGGTTTAATTGAGAATATCAAATGTTGTACTACATGATTAATAGGAATGCGATACCAGTATTCACATATGTGAAATATTTACCATATTTACTTTGTTCTATTTAAATATGAAGCCAAAAGCAAATGAAAAATAGCAGATTTGATTGATTTTCTTTATTTTCTTCAAATGTGACACCTATCCCAAGGCATCATGCCACTCAATGTAAATGCTAGTCCTTGTCTAATACTACTGTTCGTAAACCACACAAATTTCACAAATATAAGTACACTAATGACTACAAAACAAGCCATACAATAAGAAAGATGCCTTTAAGTTTGAAAAACTTTTAAGAGGTTTCATCTCAAATTGAGTTGTCTGCTGTAATGACTTATTAAGACCAGGCCAAAAAATTTCATTGATCTAACTACTCATATATAACAAGTGCTCTGAAAACATTTTACATATATGTGTGTATATGTATGTGTATATATATATATATATATATATATATATATATATATACACATACACACACATACATATATGCATGTATTCTTTTGATTAAAAATTTAAATGCTACTACTTATACTTTGAATCTTAATAAGTTAATTCATTCCCTCAAATGTTTATTTAATAGATATTTGGTATAGAAATGACAGAAATCCAATTCAAACTGATTCAAGTTTTAAAAATGTAGTTTTCTCATGTAACTGAAAACGTATGCACAGATATGGCTAGAGAAATTTTGAATTTGGTATTAAAAATTGTCATTAAATCACTCCTTATTCTGTCCCACAGTCCTCAGTCTCCCTGCCCACTCACTTTCAGTTCTGTTTTTGTCTTGGACTCTTTTGTTTTCTGTAAACACAGTCTTCCAGGTGACTATGGGGAAGAAAGACACAAGAAAACTCTGCATATATTTTCTTATCATAAAGGAAGAAAACCTTCTTATTTCACAGCCTTCTACACGTCAAACCTCCAATACATGTTTCTACTTGTCTCTGCTCAGGGTGTCTGCCAGCTCCAAACTGATCACCGCATCCATGGAGGTTCTGCTTGGCCAGGTCTCCACATGCGTCTTCACCTTGTGCTAGGGGGGAGTAGGGAGATCACGGCCCTCTGCACTATATAACATGAAGGCAAGAATGTCGTAAGATAGAAGAAGAAGAAATTTTGAAGAAAAAGATGTGTTTACTATTATTGATTATTACAATGATGTGATTATAAAAAATGGAGGGAAAAGAATAGACTAAGAAGAAGGAGGAGGAGGACGAGAAGAAGGAGGAGAAGGAGGAGAAGAAGAAGGAGGAGAATAAAAAGAAAAGAAGAAGCAGCAGCAGCAGCAGCAGTGGAGGAGGAGGAGGAGGAGAAGAGGAGGAGGAGAAGAGGAAGAAGAAGAAAAGGGAAGAACAGGAGGAAGCGGTGGAGGAGGACATACTTATAAGAAGCAAGTGGAATTGTTGATATATTACCAATTTTTTAATCAACAATTAGAAGCCCATCTCAAAACCAGGCCCTTATCCATAGAAAAAAATACATATTTATTGAAAGAATGGTTCTGGGAGCCAGCACACATGTGCTTGATTGGGGCATGGTTAGCTCTCCATTCAGTCATGAAGTAAGTGGTTTACTTCAGCAGGACCAAATGTTTTTATTCTGAATTATTTACAGCTACACAAATGCAATCTTATTAAAATCAGTATAAACATCAGAATATGCCCCATTGTTTAAAATGAATAGGCCTCCATTTTATTATTATTTTTATCTCCTTCTTCTCCTCCATCATCATCATCATTATCATCATCACCATCACCACCATCACCTCTATCATAACCTACCTTACCAGGTGCTAGGCACTATGTATTATCTTATTTAATCCTAACAATAATCCTATATTGTAAATAGTATAATTTCCTGTTTACAGATAAGAAAACTAAAATTCAGAGATTAAGTAAACAATTTCATAGTTTAATATGTCACACATACATTTATGTTTTTTAAAGATTGTATTTATTTACTTCTAGACAGAGGAGAAAGGAAGGAGAAAGAGAAGGAGAGAAACGTTAATATGTAGTTGCCTCTCATGGGCCCCCTACTGGAGACCTGGCCAGCAACCCAGGCATGTGCCCTCACTGGGAATTGAGCCAGCCATGCTTTGCTTTGCAGGGCAGCACCCAATCCACTGAGCCACACCAGCGAGGACCACACATGCATTTAAACACGTCATTCCCCACTCCCCACCAAAAAATAACAAACCAACCAAATGACCAAACAAACAAATAAGAAACTTTCCAAGGACATTGTTAATATCTTTTAGATCCAATAAATTTTAAAAAGTATCACTATATTTTTAATCACATCTGTTTCTGATATTGTGGTAGTTTCATTCAGCTTCCTGAACTCCTTCATCCAATTGGTTTTCATTATGTCTCATTCTCTATTTTCTGTTTCATACAGTTCTCCTCTAAACCTACAGAAAAAGGAAAACCCTATACTGGAGCACCCCAAACACTAGTCAAATGTTCACAGGTCTTACGATTTCTGTAAAAACGTGGTCCAACAACATGGTGGCCGCAGTTCATACTAGCTTATTCTTCTACTCCATGTAGAACACCTGTACATGTCATTTTATGTTCTCCCTTGTCAGTGAGCATCCTTAGTAAATGGAATTTCATATACTTGTCCAGTGTTAGCAAAGCTGTTTGGAAAGACGCAATAATAGCATCTTTGGTCAGATCTGGCCCCAGCTTACCTGTCTGTCTGTATAGTAAGCCAAAGTGAAAGCTCCATGCATTTGTTCGCTCAGCTTAGAACATCCTCGCCTTCACTGCCATGTTTGCTGGTCATTTAAAGCCCGGTACTAATGTCACTGGGCTTTATGAGTGGATCACGGAAGAGGCAGCATTTGCACAGGAAACATTCCCTTCACCTCCTGGATTTTCTAGCCTTGATTAGAATCTCTTTTATGGCATGTCTAACTTTTTACTTGCATTGTTCTTAACTTATCTCTTATCTCTTCTACTAGACTGCATAGAATTAAATTATCTAAAATATGGGCACTGTCTGAAAAACCTGTTGCTGAAGCATAAAATTCTGGGTACAGATGCGGTGGTTGGTTTGACTGAGATGGATGAAGGTCAACATGGGAACTTCTCATAGCCCCTGTGGTATATCCAAGTCAAAAATCATCAGGTCTTAGGAATACAAAATTTATCTGAGCTCTCAATGGAGTCTCCCATTTTTTAATCTCTGTGGCTGTTGGTTTTTAAACTGAGATTATGACTGCCCAGAATAAGGACTACATATCCCAGCTTCCCTTGCAGAACAAGTATCATGTGACTACATTTTGGACAATGGCATATGAGCACAAATGAGATGTGAGACTGCTGGTCATGGACTTAAAAACAAGGTTTGTGCTCTTCCCTTGCTCTTTTCTGTTTACAATGGCTGGAATCCAGACGTACACTGACCAAGGATGAGGAGCACTGTGAAGGAACTTGGACTTCTGAGGACTGTGTACTACAACAGAGCTTCCATGTCAGCCTGGCTTCTCAGGATAACAACGAATTAATCTCTC